>QJSC01023372.1:440774-463383 GCA_003697955.1 Calidris pygmaea
TGGTTGGACTCGATGATCTGAAAGGTCCCTTCCAACCTAGACAATTCTATGATTCTATGAATAACAACATAATTAAAAATCCAAACACATTGCAACACCTTTTGTATCTAGCAGGTTTTTCTCTTCCCTCTCAATTCAGGCTGCATTGTCTCAGCCATCTCTCAGTCATTCTCTTTTGGGCCTATCAGTTAGTCATCCACTCTTCTTCAACATTAAATAAACTTTGCATTTCAGGATAAATTTCAAGCATCATTTCACTGGATAATATCTAAAACTTTATCTTTGCTGACCCACTCTCTACCCGAAAACAACTGGGATGTCCTTTTCACATAAGCATTTTGGCTGTTAATGTTGGATCGCAGTATTTTTATCAGCACTGAATGAATCCCTCAACACACTTCAACAAGTAGATGAGAAAGAAATCATTAATCGTATCTGTGCAATTAATTACCCTAACATATTGCAAACAAAAATTATTTCATGAGTATGTGAACAAAGTCTGGTTTCCTATGGATTTGGGTGTTATACACCTTCATTTCTTCAGTCCCTTCTCCTCACTGCAGTGTAACCAGCTCCTTTGCCATCTGCTTTCTCTGTGACTGAACAAGAAGTAGTGGGGGGCATTGGTCAATGGGTGCTGCCCCACAGAATAGGAGCACAGCTATGCTAAAAATGCCTTTTCTTGGTAGGGAAACTATTTTGGTCTTTCTGTAAACCTCTAATTGAAGGTTTAGCTCTGTCTCTTGACTCTGGAAACCTCTATCCTTTTTTTCCCAAATATATGTAAAATCTCCACTTGTTGGTCAAATCCTGTCTTAATCGCACCATCGGAATCATTACGAACACCTTCCTGGACCAAAAATTGAACTGGGACCTAACATCAATGAAAAAAATATATGAGGGACAGTCAGGATGTGTAAGTCTTGCTTCCTTTCAAAGCCTGGATACTCACTCCTACAAGAGACTGCCTCAATATTTCTCCTAAGTTGTTGTTCAGTTCTCATGCCACGTGTTTAAACTGTCTTTAAACTGAGGGGAACAGAAATGTTTCCCTCAGTTGTTTGCGTTACCGTGAAATGCTGGACGAACACGTTTTAACATTTCACACCTCTCTCTGAATCATTTGACAGGCTTCTGCCCGCTTTTTATTTCCAAATCAAGGCTGGCATGGCATTCCTACCGTTCAATGTTAAAAAAAAAAAAAGGTCATGAAATTGAAATGCAAGTGTCAATGCAAGATGTTTGAGAATTTATGACAACAAAATTTTTTGCTAACATTTTTGGCCATAGTCTTGTGATTATGTCAGCTTCAGCCTGGCCAAAGTCCTGCAGGATTGCCGCATAAAAGTCCTGTAGGACTCCCCCACCAAAGTTAGTCCAGAACCGCAGCTGGAAAACCCTCAGTGATTCCTTGTATTAAATTAAGAAGTTTATTCTGCCAGTTTTCTAGTAAACTTTCCAAATTGATTTCCCGATATTAGGGGGAGTCTGCTGCTGCTGCCAGAGTGGTACAGAAATGGACATATTTTGAGGACAAAGAAGACATGGCCCCCCTGTGCTGCTCTGGGAAGAAGTGGGGTTATGGAAAACCTGCCAGGAACCTCCTGAGAAGAAAGTGGTCTATTGCTAAGTCTGCTCTTGCTGGACTGAGCACTGCTTTCCAGAGTTCTGCTGTACTGCTAGAATCAAACCCAGTGGGAATGTTTCGCCCATTTCTAACCCTTGCAGGAGCCACTCACTGCTGCTGGGAGGTATTTGCCCGTGGGCTAAGAGCATTCATGCATATCAGCTGGGTCCAGGACACTTTGGCACAAAAAGTATGCCCGAATAAGGTTGAAGAAAAGACGTTAATTGCTATCCAGCAGAGAAAAAGTGACATTATTGGCAGGAGAAAGCAGATTTCAAGAAGTGGTCTGGCATCTCATTTGCAGCCTATTTGAATGCCATTTCTTTCTTTGTGAGCAGGGATCATGTTGGATTTTTTCTTCATATAGGGCATATGTTAAATACAATATGCACTCTCAGCTCCAAATTCCTTTATACTAATGGAAGCCTAGAGTTAACTCCACAGCCTTCTGAATCTGGTTTATAGAGCTTAATCAAAAGAGCCGTGTAGCTCTTCTCACGTATTTAAGAGGATTGCAATATAAATAAAGTGAAGGAAAAAGTGGGTCACAACTTTGGCAACCATTTTTCTTTTCCTCTATTTTTGGTCTCAGGGTTAAAGCCTCCAACATTTCCTTGTACGGACAAAACAATTAATAAAAAAACAAACCTTACCGTGTAGGCAACCATACAACTAAAATGGCTTTTCTTTACCAGTGAGGAAAATACATAAAAATGGGCAAGAGCCTGTAAAAACCCCAATATTGTACCACATATGGTGTGAACTGATAAAATTAGCACAGGTGATCTGCAGATAATGTCTGGGAAATGTTAACAGTAAAACTGTATGTGCTGAAGGCCTCCAAAGTTTAAATAAATATTCCAAGTAAATGTTATGAAAACCTCTACTCCTTTCATGAGAACCTGTTCCAAGAAGGCTAAATGAGATATAGCTTATTTACATGAATCCTATTTTGATCTTCAATAAAAATAAAGTACAGGCTGTGTTAGGCAGGATGGTATTGCACACCCAGCAGGACAGGGCACGGATCCCGTGAGATATGTCCAGCCTATGGAAACAGGAGAGATTGTCCTCCTAGAAAAGCATGAAAAAAATTGTTCTATGCATGCTCCAGTTCTGCAGCCTCCAGAGTGCTTAAAATTGCAGGTTCGGTGGATCCTGCTGTAGGAAGGAATCCAATTCGCTTTATTCTCTCTAGGAAAGCTATAAAAAGGCAAAGGGACGATAACTTGTTCTGAAATACTGTCATAGAATCATAGAATGGTTCAGGTTGGAAGGGACCTTCAAGATCATCCAGTTCCAACCCCCTGCCCTGGGCAGGGACACCTCCCACCAGACCAGGTTGCTCCAAGCCCCATCCAGCCTGGCCTTGAACCCCTCCAGGGATGGGGCAGCCACAGCTTCTCTGGGCAACCTCTTCCAGTGTCTCACCACCCTCACAGCAAAGAATTTATTCCCAATACCTAATCTAAATCTCCCCTCTTTCAGTTTGAAACCGTTCGCCCTCTTCCTATGGCTCCCCTCCCTGATCAGAAGTCCCTCCCCATCTCTCCTGGAGCCCCTTGAGGGACTGGAAGGGGCTCTAAGGTCTCCCCAGAGCCTTCTCTTCTCCAGGCTGAATGCCCCCAACTCTCTCAGCCTGTCCTCACAGCAGAGGGGCTCCAGCCCTCTGAGCATTTTTGTGGCCTTCTCTGAACCTTGTCTTCTGGACCTCTGGACCTCCAAAGAAGGTCCATGTCATTCTTACCTTGGGGACCCCAGAGCTGGACACAGTCTCCACATACGAGGCCAGAAAGGGCCCCCTGGTCAGTGGGGAGAGAGTTCCCCTGAACCTGGCTCAGCAGGACACCGTTCATTGCTTTGCAGAGAAATCCCAACAGAATCACATTTGTCGGGGTTTAATTTAAATGAACATTTTCCATTTCATAAAGTAATTTACTTTTGGGCTGATGGTACGTGCGTAAGGTTCGTATTTAGGACTGAGTTACAGACCCTGAATTAAATAAATAACACAGGACCATTGAAAACATTCTACTTTTGTAGCATTTCTACTTTGTAGAAATAAATGCTCAGCTGCATAATGGTGTCATTAACTTTTCTTTGTGTTCATTTAGTATAAATTAAGTGGCAGAGAAAAAATGTGTCTTGTGACAGCCATGTAAAATACTTTAACAGAGTTTCTCCATTTACTGGATAAACAAATGGCTTCTTGGATTTTTGTGCTCCTTAACTTATTTAGGAATACCTAAAGACAGGCAAGAAATAAACTTGTGTTCTTTGCTAGGCTGTGTGTCTATCTATAAACAGGGCAAATTGATGGTGGAAATAACACTGGAGAATGTTCAAAATAGCAGTTTTTTTACTGGCTTGTGTTCAAGCCTGTTTTGTGCACGATCCATTTTTTAAAACCTGAATCCTGAAGAGAATATGAACTGTACATTGTCTCTGCTAACACGATATGATAACATAATTTCTGAGAATTTTTTCCCCCCAATACTAACATTTCAATGATAGGGTAGGTTTTTCTTTTATGTATCTACTTCATTACACTTGCTATTCCCAGATGATTCACTGAATATGGGAATTTTACTATCAGATGAAGTATCTTTGACAGAGCAAACAGCAACATTTAATTTTTGGAAAGCTGGTAGTTTCAAAAAACTCCTTTGTAGTACTTACAGATCGCCAACCTCGATGACCCAGGGTTAAAATAATATTAAGCTGAAATAAACTAAAAATATCAACAACTTGGGTATGACTTAAACATCATGCTTCCCTTGACACAAAAGCAATTTCATTCATCTGCACCATTTCCTTTCGTTTTTATTACCAGATCTTGGAGGCAGCTCTGCAAATCCCAGTCCTACTTTTTTTTTCTTTTCAATTTGATAGTTCACACTGAAAACTGATAAAAGATACTTATGTTTTTTCCTGCTACATCTGCAGTGCTGCCAACCGCAAACTTAACAGAAAACAATAATATAATTCCCACTGTCTTGAAACGGCTTAAAAGTGATGATGAAGAAAAAGAAAGGTGGGTTATTCACATCTGATTTGCGAGTTTTAAACTCTGAAACTGTAATTGCCTCACATTCTTCATACTTTGTCTGCAACAAGACAGCAGCTTTGCTTTTAATGCAAGGGAAGATTCTTATGAAATAAGAAAGTTTTAGCTTTCTCTCAGCCAGAATCCTGAGGCTTTAAGTAAAAACGTAAATAGTGAGACTTGTGATGAAATGATGAGAGCTGGCAACACCTCAGTCAAGCTTGTTCTTCATTTCCATTGAACCTGAAAGGAAAAACCACACTTGTGGTGCAAAAAAAAAGTGATAAAGCAGCAGGAAACAGTCTTGCCCAGTCAGCTTTTCCCCTGAACTGAAAGACACACATCTTGTAACAGGGTCTGCTCAGAGTTCCAGTGAAGTCAATCGGCTCTCACTGACTTCAGCGTTAAAACAGGGTGCTCACTTGAGGGGTTGTCCAAGGGGAGAGACAATCTAACAATCTGCTAACAAACTGAAATTTGGATGTTCTTGGACCTGATAAACCCATAGCTCTTTAGAAGCAGGCAAACGTAAACAAATATTTTCCTTATTGTCTCCTTACCAAGACCAACTTCTGCTGCTTGCTTTGTTGGGAAATATTCGAAAGTGATACTGAATACTCTGTTTCTGATTACATTTAAGAGAAACTGGATTTACCAAGTTGAATTAAGTGTTCAATAGGAGTTGAAGTCAGCAAGCTAAATTAAATTTTTGCAATTTATTCAAGAAACTGAGTTTACTGAGTAAGGGGCGCAGACCTAATATGATGAGATAAGTTAAAATAGCGTAGGTTTAAGGGTTAATATGGCACCATGATGAATAGTATATAGAATCATAGAACTGCCTGGGTTGGAAGGGACCTTTAGGATCATCGAGTCCAACCATCAACCTAACTCTGATAAAAATCCACCACTAAACCATGTCACTAAGCAGTACATATAGTATATAAATCGGATACTCGTTATCTTTAAATCATGATGGCAATGCTAGTGCCAAGTCATATTCAGCATCCCAATATGCTTTCTAAAGGTGGTGTCTTAATCCAATACAAGGTCATGTTGGCACCAAAAAAACCTGCACAATCATCGGTGCACCTGTTGTGTGCACCTACCACGTCTTTCTCATTAGCAGTGGCAATTATGCAGCCTCCGAGCTGTTAGATCTGCTTGCACAGCTGCCTGAATATCAGCCCATGGGAAAAAAAAAAAAAAAAAGACAAAAAAAACCCCAAACCCCCACCAGAACATGAAAAAACCCCACCAAAACAACCAACCAAACAAAGACAAAAACCCAAGAAAAAAAGGTCAACATTTAGGTAAATGAGTAAGCTGACCTGGCTCTCTGCTCCAAATATCAGATGTGTGACAGCAGAAATATGCATGTGATGACAGTGGAAAGGTAGGACCAGCAGTGCCCAGTGACAGGACAAGAGGAAATGGGCACAAACTGGAATGTAAGAAGTTCCACCTAAACATGAGGAGGAACTTCTTTGCTGTGAGGGTGGCAGAGCCCTGGAAGAGGCTGCCCAGAGAGGTGGTGGAGTCTCCTTCTCTGGAGACATTCAAACCCACCTGGATATGTTCCTGTGGGACCTGCTCTGGGTGACCCTGCTCTGGCAGGGGGTTGGACTGGGTGATCTCCAGAGGTCCCTTCCAACCCCATGTCATGAATAATGCTCTCTACAACTACCTGAAGGGAGGGTGTAGAGAGGTGGGGGTCGGTCTCTTCTCTCAAGTCACAGGCGACAGGACGAGAGGAAATGGCCTCAAGTTACGCCAGGGGAGGTTCAGGCTGGATATTAGGAAAAAATTTTTCACTGAAAGGGTTATCAGACACTGGAATGGGCTGCCCAGGGAGGTGGTTGAGGCACCATCCCTGGAGGTGTTCAAAAGACAGGTTGATGTAGTGCTGAGAGGTATGGTTTAGTGATGGTGATGCTCCTTGCTTGTGCGGGTGTCTATTTTTGTCAGTTAGGTTGACGGTTGGACAAGATGATCTTTAAGGTCCCTTCCAACCTAGAAGATTCTGTGATCACAGTAAATAACTGTTTGCAAGTCATGACGGTGTCCAGCTCCATGTTGGCTTCTGGATGCTACCAGAATACAGAACTTTCAATTTTCATTTATATCTACAGATGTTTAAGGTGTTTGTTTAGTCTTCACTCTATTTTATTTCCACCTGCGTAAAATCAAATTAATTTTGTATTAAAGATGAGATTTCCATTTCAGGATCAAATTAGCAGGCTGCAATAGCTGTCAACACAAGGTCCTGTTACTTACTGTAGCAGAGAGTTGTGTACACTTCACTGAAAATTTTAAGCCATTGAAGAGTTTCTGGGTCGCAAAGCAAATTCCTCGCTACTCCCTTCCTTGGCAGTGAGCAAAAACTCAGTGCTTGAAAAATCAAGGAAGAAGAAAAATGATGTTTTCTACAATACAACATGAAAACCTTTTGTGGAACAGAATGGCACTGATCTATTAGTGTGGGCAAACGCTCAGTGAACAGTGCTGTATCCTTGACACTGTAAAGGAAGCAAAGGGGGGCAGTGAAGTCAAAATTAACTGTGTTTACTGTGTTTAAGTGACATGTCAAGTCTGGAAACACGACTGGCTGTTTGATGTGAGCAATGGAACACACAGCAGTTCAGAATTCTTAGACTCGCTGTTGTTGGGAAAACACCTTTTTTTTTCTCCCATCAGAAAGCAATTATGTAGTTGATAACCAACTGAGTAATTAAAATCCTTTCTAAGACAAATTCTTTACTAAACTGATACTTAGACTATATTTCCTTTCCGTGTTCACCAGGCTTTTGTAGTTTCTGTCCTTTTTCATGGTATAGCAGGATCCTGCCTCTCTCTTTTGCCCGTCTCTCTTCATCCAGCATGAAGTCCAAAGGAACATCATGGATGAGGTCCAGATGTCTCCATTTACTCTCTGTAAAGGCTTTGTGTAGCATGCAAGGCCAAGCAACAGATAAATACCGTTGCTCCGACTGAGTTCTGGTGGCTCTGAGACAGAGGATACAGTCAAGGTCACTAGATGTTTTCCAGGCTGGGAAAGGGACACTCAACTCCTGTCACCGCAGACATATTGCATTAGTTTGAACAAGAGGAGAGCTGTATTTAAAATCATAAATACTACTACCCTAACATGACCTCCTGACATCTAGCCCAAAGGAGGGCCAACTTTAAAGTTGGCCAACTCAGATTGCCTGAGTTCTTGTCCAGTCTAATGTTGAGTATCTCCAAAGACAGTGGGGATACCACCACCTCTTTGGGCAACCGCTTCCAGTGCTGTTCCTTCCCAGAGATTCAATTCAGGAAAAGAAGAGATTACACCAAGCATCAGAGCTGAGGAAGAGGGGCAGCATGTGGGCAGGCAGATGCTGGAGGGGCAGGTGGCACCAGAGGCACGGAGAAGATGGCTTCCAAAGGTGTGAGGTGTTTTAGGTCATATGCTGGGTGGTAGCAGTGGGAGCACTGGTGCTGTGGAGGGCTGGAGGATGGTGTCTGGGTCCATGAGAGATGCAAAGCTGGTAGTTTTTGCTTGTATTCCTTTGAAGGTGAAGATCTTCTTCTATTTGAGGCCACTTCATCTCGAGGTCAGGAAGGTATTCAAGCACTTCTGTAGCTCACACTGTGATGAGGGCTGTGTAAAGAGTTGGCATAGCCAGCTGCAACCTTTTCCAGTCCCTTGTAAGCTTGGGTGGACTGACAGAAAAAGGCCATTTGGTGTAGCTTCCCTATCCTGGGAGAGATTATGGGGAATTAGTGATCCCGCAGAGCCCTCCCAAAGCGTGATGTGGATTGTGACATTGCTCTGGGGAACCGTATCTCTTGCTTACGGTCAGACTTCAGGCTCTCCAACACAGCATCAGATGTTGCAGCAGCAGCCTTATAGGCCTAGAGGCTCTCTGCGTGTCATCTGCTTGTGTTTTATCACCACCAGTAATTCAGTCCCATTAACAAACGTGCCGTCTGCCCTACAATGCTGCCTTAGGCCACAGCCAGAAGGTGGGACTGCCTTGTGTTCTGTTTTCTCTGTGGGCATCACAAATCCATATTTAGGGGTTCAGTTCTAGTCCTGCTGCTTTCCCTGAGCTCTGCAGGGCAAGACCAATCTTATGCTTTTGAATCTGGTGATGTGTAAGGAAGTAGAAGCCCATTTTTGTCAATATTTTTTGATCCAGTTCCTAATTGAGAGAGCCCATTGATTTCAATGGAGCCACACAAATGATTAATCCGCTTTTTGTGTGCAGTTACTCCTGTTCTGTAGACAAAAGAAAGCTCATTAAAGGGCAGCATTCACCATCTTCCCAAGACACTTCCACAGGAGATGGGAGTTGATACGTAAGGAGGTCAAGAAACCAAATCATGCAACAAAGCAACATTCTTTTTTTTTTTCCCTTAAATGTTTGCAGAAAGGAGGATAGAGGCTCTTTTAGGCATGCCAGGCTGAAAATCTCCATTTTAAGCAACTGTTTTTCCCTCTAGAAAGACTGTGGACAAATCTGCAGAAAAACCTGCTTAATGCCTCGTGTTTTGCAACACAATCAGCTGCTGCCTGTGGCATCACTTCCAAACCGATTTTTCTTTTCCCCATAAATTAACAAGTCAATTTTGTCTGAAGTATTTTACATCCTGCTCTAAGGCACTCATCCCATGCACACATTTAAACAAGCACACACAGGAATATCCTAGGAGATTTTTTTTTTCTCCAAGGCCAAATAGGTGAAGGCCAAGTCTGAAGTCTCTTGCTGTCACTGATGGAGAATCAAAGGTTACCGGATAAGCTCTGAGCCCCTGTGAGAACATCTTAGACCCACTGAGAATGTGTCAAGGTCTATAATGTTACCTAGAAACTTTAAAACCTCTGTGGATTAGGAGAACCATTCCCACGGCTCAGTTTGCCCCTTGGGCAAACATTGTCGTCTCAAAATAGGATAACTTATGGGACATTACCAGTCTAGAGGCTCTGGGCTATTTCCTTCTGACAGTGCAGTTTGGTGCTTATGGGGTATTAGATGATTATTTTGATTTCATTCCCAGCTTCATCATCAGTCTTTGCAAAATAAGAAAATGAGATGGATCAGGTTTTGCTGTACTTACTTGTTAGCACCCCCCTAATTCTAGAAGATGGAGTTAATTTTGACAGAAGAGATACTCTTTTCCAGGAATTGCACTCCAGTGATGAAACATGGATTCTGTTAAGCCTAAGCAGAAATAAATAAGAGAGAAAAAAGAGGTAATTCTGCTAACAGTTTTGATATTTTTTTCCCAGTAGTTTGGAGCACAGGAGAATCAGAAATGGGAATGGGCAGTCCTGATACAATAATGATTGCAACAATAGCCCAGTGTTGAACTTCAGGTCAAGCAGGATTACAAAAATGAAGGGAAAAACAAGTAGGCTAAGAAAAATAGAACAAAATATACCAACTAAAATTATACCTAAGTTGGAAAAAGCCTTTGAGCATGAGCTTGTTTGTAAAGCTGATGCACCACCCGTCTCAGGCAAACTGCTGATTATTTTTTCAATTCCAAATTCTGTGATCACTTAGCCTGGGAGAAAATGTTTGCTGGAACTTGCTGCATTTCTACTAGGCTTTTAATTATCCTACCGGGACGCTATTTACAGCCAGCATTTTAGGGCGAGTCTTGGAGGTGCAGTTCCCATTAACATTAATGATGTGTGCATGCTGTGAAGGTCACTATAATCCCTTTGCAGATTAAACACTTGGTGCTGTCAAACCTTTTCCTAATGCTGAAAACCTGAAAGCATTCAAAATGGGTGTAGGGTTTTTTGTTTTTTTTTTTTCTTCTATATGAGTGATTGAAGTATTTTTGACTGCTTTGGATGAACAAAAAGCTCTTTCCGAGACTGGTGTTGTCTGCCAGAAAGCATCATTATGAATGGGTGGCCTGGTTACTGTAGGTGTTCGGGATCTTTGAAAGTCACACCAAAGAGGCTCTACAGCATATTCTTATTGGAGCTAATGTAGTCAGAGTGTATAAAACCTTGCAATTTTTAATTCTTTAATTTAATTTAAACCCTCTGTCAGATTGCTGGCAGCCAATTTAGCTTTGATAGACATTCCGTGCCGCCAGAGGACGGTTCTGTGAGTTTCACAAGTGGTGGATAAAACCAGAATGTCATCCCGGGAGAAAAGTAATTGCTCTCCTTTCTAAAATATAACCTTCTCCATGCGCTAAGTGCATGTATATCTAGCTTTTCTCTCCATGGATATGTTATATCTCTACCTGAACACAAACTCGATGTAAAGAATTTCAGCATCAAACTTGTAGACATGCTATGCTGGTCTACAATTCAATTAATATGCAGATAATTGCACTAGGAATTGATAACCATGTTTCAGACAGGGGGGCCTAACTGCAGGTACCCTCTGCCCTGTGTAACCAAGCCATCCATCCACCCCAACAGAATGTAAAGCCTCGCTACATTTATCGCCCCTTTCTTCTTCCAATCATGCAGTGGTAGTAAATTGTTAGTTAATTCTTAAGGGTAATCTAGAGGGTTAGCTCATTAAAAGGACCCCTAAATGCCTTGTAGTTATTCAAAGAGATTATCTGGCCTATGCAAAGCCTCATGGAAAACTGGGCAGGAATGGAAAGCAAATGTACTGGGAGAGTCTATAACTTAGTTACGACCATCTTAGAACCCACCTGAAGCACCCTTGAAGGAAAGGAAGCGTCACCCATTTGGGTCCAAATTACAATCTGCAGTTGTGTGATATCTTTATCAGAGAGTGGAGTGACAGGACAAGGGGGAAGGGTTTTAAACTGAAAGAGGGAAGATTTAGGTGAGATCTCAGGAAGAAATTCTTTGTTGTGAGGGTGGTGAAACACTGGCCCAGGTTGCCCAGAGAAGCTGTGGCTGCCCCATCCCTGGAGGGGTTGAAGGCCAGGCTGGATGGGGCTTGGAGCAACCTGGTCTGGTGGGAGGTGTCCCTGCCCAGGGCAGGGGGGTTGGAACTGGATGATCTTTGAGGTTCCTTCCAACCCAAACCATTCTGTGATTCTATGATCAAGAACAAAAGTTTTAAAAATGGCACAATAGTTAGTTCGTGTTGGTGAGAATTTGGCTGAGGCTGCATGAACTGTTCGTGCTCTTTAGCGCTGCTCGATACTTTATGCAGCTTCTATACACTCTGAGTAATCTCCATTTCAGGTGACAAAGATGTGTCCAAGCTGCATGGACACCAGGCTGGGTTTGGTGCCATTACTGCTGAAGGAGGAGCAAAAAGAGATGCATCCATCCTATGTCCAGTGTCTGCAATGGAGGTAAACTCAACACCTCAGCAGGAGACATTATTTCTCACCGCTTGTCCCCAGTTGCCATTGCTTGCAGCTGCAACAGCTGGGAAAGAAATCTCTTCCAAACCTCTTTAATAATACTTGAAACTGTCTTTTTTAAAAAGGAGAGTAAATATAGGTATTTCATGCTAGGAAGAACACCAGGAAGAAAACTGAATTCATTCAGGGCCATTTTATGCAATGCAGAGTGCTCCGAGAATTTCCGAGTACCTGAACCAGGCGAAACACAGAAGGGCAGATCTCCGTGTAAAATAGTGTATTTCCACGTTAAGTCACGTGGAGTGACACCAGTTGAGTCTGGGGATTAACCTCTTCTTTAAAGTTCATGTTATTTATCTTTAAAACAACACGCAGGTTGTGTAAGTGGAACTGCAAAGTGCTCAAGAACATTTGCATTGCAGCAGGAGTGCCTTCTGACTCTGGGATCACCTCTCCTGCCTGCAGGTCTCGTCAGTGTTTCTGTAAACAAGGAAGTGCCCTTTTCTGGTTGCCCAAAAAGGGAAGCACAACATAGTCCTCCCAGAGGAGTAAGTGCTAAGAAAACATCGATGTACTCCCAGGCCCCTCACGTGCACTCCCCTGCGAGCCCAAGAGAGGCCACTTACCTCCTCGAGGAAAACCTTCAAAGCAGGAGACGGGGGTAGACCAGGTCATTCAGGGTCTCTGTGGAAAATTTCTCCCAATTCAGGTCACATGTCACAAACCCGTGAGGAGCTGCAAGTGCAGAGGGTGCAAAGGGCCACTGGGCAGCGCCTGGCCATGCCGCTGGCAGAAGGGGCAAGGTGGAGAAGGGGGTAGGAGGGACAAGCAAGTCATGTTTGGTGGGTGATGCAGTCCTGAGGACACCTGAAGAGAATTTCCTGAGAGTAGCCTTGTAGGTCCTGGTGGCAATGGAGGGCCACGAAGATGCTGGGAGGGCTGGAGCCCCTCTGCTGTGAGAACAGGCTGAGAGAGTTGGGGGGGTTCAGCCTGGAGAAGAGAAGGCTCGGGGGAGACCTTAGAGCCCCTTCCAGTCCCTCAAGGGGCTCCAGGAGAGATGGGGAGGGACTCTGGATCAGGGAGGGGAGCCATAGGATGAGAGGGAAGGGTTTTAAACTGAAAGAGGGGAGATTGAGATGAGATCTCAGGAAGAAATTCTTTGCTGTGAGGGTGGTGAGAGCCTGGCCCAGGTTGCCCAGAGAAGCTGTGGCTGCCCCATCCCTGGAGGGGTTCAAGGCCAGGCTGGATGGGGCAACCTGGTCTGGTGGGAGGTGTCCCTGCCCAGGGCAGGGGGTTGGAACGGGATGATCTTTAAGGTCCCTTCCAACCCGAACCATTCTATAATTCTACAATTTGAAATTCTGCAGGAACGTGATAGGACAGGGCTCCATGTTTTGCCTTTCGGCTGAGACTCTTATATATGTAAAAGTTTTTTTTTCTATTTTATTCAGACTGAATTAGGGTTCCCAAAATCTCACTGCACCTTTACCTGCCTGGTGCACACATCTGTGTCCACATGTGTGTAGAACTCAGGGTGGTGGACAGTCTGCCTACAATGCGGGGGCTCTGAGTTCTCTCAGGGTTGATTATAGGATCATAGAATTGCCTGGGTTGGAAGGGACCTTTCAGATCATCGAGTCCAACCATCAACCCAACACTGACAAAACCCATCACTAACCCATGTCTCTAAGCACTATGGCTGCCCGGCTTTGAAATCCCTCCAGGGATGGTGACTCCACCACTGCCCTGGGCAGCCCATTCCAATGTGCAATAACCCTTTCCATGTAAAAATTGTCCCTAATCTCCAATCTGACCCTCCCCTGGTGCAACTTGAGGCCGTTTCCTCTTGTCCCATGGCCTGTTCCTTGGGAGAAGAGACCGACCCCCCCTGGCTACACCCTCCTTTCAAGACTTATATAAGTTCAGAGAAGTTACAAAGAGGTGTCTTATCAAGAAATCACACTTGCCCAAGTCCATGGTCTGACTGAAAAGCTTTGTTGGCTGCTCTGCTCTTAAATGGCGATATATGCATGGAATTTGGACGGACGAAATAATTCAGAACATTTTAGAGGTGGCAGATGCGACCCGTGTGTGGTTCAATGACACAATGACACCGGCTGACATGAAGTGACATGGCTGTGACTAATTGGACTCAGCACGCACACTTTCACTGCACGCAGCCAAAGACAAACTTGGGCTCCAAATGTGGGGTTTTTTGTTTTTTTTTTTTTGTTGTTGTTTTTTTTCCCGAGTGCATTTTCATGGTACCTGGCCTCATTTTAGCCCGAACAATACATTTTTTTGTCTGCAGACACTAAAAATAGCTCATGTACTAATTAAAAAAAAAACAAGCTGTGACAGAAAACAATAAAGGCAAGGAAATGGGAAAGCATTTTTACATAGCCAGCAGCTTCCCTGGCACCACTTCTAGCTATGAAGAGGGTTATTAGCGAGCCCAGAATTATATAAACAGTTTCCTCTGCCAGCCCGTGTACACCAGAATCATCATTCACTTCCCAATTACTCAAGTCAGCAGAATCCCCCTTTTCATCAGAGCAGTGGGTTTTAAAAGTGGGATTATGATCAGAAGAAAATGGCTCTCTTTCTCAACAGTTTCACAAACTCATTGTTATTCCTGCTTTCTTCATTGACAAAAAAAAAAGAAAAAAAAAAAAGAGTGTTTATTCCCGCTAGCAGAGCAGGCTCATCAGCTGCAGGAAGGGGAGCTGCATTCTCCTCTGCAAAACGTACCCCCATCAAAATCATCCACCCACTCCAAGATGCTGAATCTTTGTGACCGGACATGATAGAAGAGTAAGAAAGAATTAGGTTGAGTTTTGGATGATGCTAAAGCTGGTTGCAGTTTGAAACATCCGGGCAAATCTGATCTGGAGTTAATGAGAAATAAACGGTCTTAGCCACTTTTTGCATGAATGTAGGTAACGAATTTGAGGATAAGCTATTCATCTCTTCAGCTTTATATCCTAAAGTTATGGTTTGAGAAAACCCAGAACAATTTATTGTCATTTAGACAACTATTCCATCACTCGATGGCCCCTCCCCACCCAGGAAGGGGAATGGGGGAACACAAAGAACCACGAGAGTTGAAATATTTAATAGGATTTAATAGATTTAATAGGATAAGACTGAATAATTAACAATAATACCAAAGAACCAGTATTGATTCCAATACTAATGTAAGATATATAAGGATCATACTCGGCCCATTCCCCATCAGGAGGCTGTCACCCCCAGCAGGGACAGCCAATGTGGGACCCTGTGAGCGCTGAGGCTTCGGGAGGGAGGGATGGGCTCAGGGCTCTGGAACTGGAATGAGGAGTTCTCTGGATCACCACCATCAAGGGAGAGAAAAACTCCTCAGCAAACTTTCTAATTTATATGGAATGTGACATTCATGGTATGAAATAATCCTGTTGGCAGCTTGGGTCAAGTGCCTGGGTCTCGCTCCTCCTCATCCTTGCACCTGGCAAGGATGAATCCCACCAAGACCTTGAATCCCACACGGCCTGGCTGGCTATAAAATAAATATTTTCACAAATTCAGACACTGGAGTCTTCTAAAAGTGCAGTTCTCCCCAGCATTAGGAGAAAAGTTAGGTTTGTGTCTCTTTGTCCAGGATACCTGATGAAGAAGGAGCTGGCTGGGCCTGGACCAGGGCTCGTGTTTGCTCTAGATGTGGCAGGACACTGTGGATGCCCTGGGCTGGGGGAGGAGACTATGGTGGCTGGTGGCCACGTGCAGCTGGGAGCGAGGGAGCTGCATCTCGGGGAGCCCTCGGGCACAGCAGGAGGCCGCAGTTTGGTAAATTCTCCAAGTTCACATAACTTGGAACGAGCGAACGGTCCTGCAGCGGGGTTATTATGTGCCTGGGGTTATGCAAGTGCTGAAGTGTTTTGCTGGATGGGGGCTCTGATCTCTCACTATCATTTTTTTTCCCTGTCTTTAAAAGGGTAATAACAACTCCTCCATCAGGAAGGGAAGTAATTGATTTAGTCATGATTACAGAAAAGAGGGGGTCTGTAACTACCAAACAGAATAACCCAAAAAGCAGGAGGAACGGGGAGGTATGTGGAATAATATCCTGGGACACTTATTTTATAAGAAGCTCTTCTGTTTTGGAAAGTACTTATGTTAAACTGCCACCTTCTCCTACTCTGACTGATCATGTGGGTTTAAAAAGTAAAAATCCCCAGTAAACCCTGCAGGAAGATGGCTAACAAACAGGAGTCAAGTGGATTGTGCTCCTCACCCATGGTGAATAGATGCTTTCACATCTGAGCAAAGTCTTTGAAAGCAAGAGTGTCTCATTTGGCCTGAAGAGCCAGGACAGGTTGTCTGAACAACAGGCTACTTTACAGGACCAGAAATTAGAAAATCCATTGCTCTATGCATCACTGCTTACGCTGCAAACGCTCTTCTTCAGCCACAGTCAGGAACTCAGTGTGCTCCCTTGTGAGGTATCTCTGGGGAGTGTTGCTCTCAACATCACTAAGACAAATGAAAATCGGAATGACATCATGATGACACATCTAGTCTATAACAGCATTTAAGATGAAATAAGAACATGCAAAAATGTTCTTATGACTGAGATTATATTATTCCATAAGCCATAGGCTGTTTATTCAGACAGAAGACGTAGTTGTAGCCTGATAGGATATGGGGAATGTTCTACCACGAGCACTAGCTGAGCCAGCCTCATCGTTAATTGCTGCTGGTGGTGGCAGTCCTGCTGCCCACTGCCCACCCTGCCCTGCGCTGCCTCCCCTTCCTCGTGCTGGCTCAGGTGCTTCATTTCAGTTCACCTCCCTGAACCTGTAAAAAGAGAAACTTAGGAAATAAAAAAACCAACAGGAAAAGAATGTGGAATTCTGAAGTCTCCAACATAAGAATGACATGGACATGTTGGAATGGGTCCAGAGGAGGGCCACGAAGATGCTGAGAGGGCTGGAGCCCCTCTGCTCTGAGGACAGGCTGAGAGAGTTGGGGGGGTTCAGCCTGGAGAAGAGAAGGCTCCAGGGAGACCTTAGAGCCCCTTCCAGTCCCTCAAGGGGCTCCGGGAGAGATGGGGAGGGACTCTGCATCAGGGAGGGGAGCCATAGGATGAGGGGGAATGGTTTTAAACTGAAAGAGGGGAGATTGAGATGAGATCTCAGGAAGGAATTCTTTTTTGTGAGGGTGGTGAGACCCTGGCCCAGGTTGCCCAGAGAAGCTGTGGCTGCCCCATCCCTGGAGGGGTTCAAGGCCAGGCTGGATGGGGCTTGGAGCAACCTGGTCTGGTGGGAGGTGTCCCTGCCCAGGGCAGGGGGTTGGAACTGGATGGTCTTTAAGGTCCCTTCCAATCCAAATCATTGTATGATTCTATGATTCCATGTTTTCAAGCCCTTAAGTTTCAGGCACTTAGGTTGGGGATGTAGATTTTCCTGACTCCATGGAAGCTTGGCAGCAGCTCTGCGTTCATCTCAATACTTGGGCATTTCTTCAGTGACTTACGAGGAGGGTGAAGGCCTTTAAAAAATCAGCTACAAATATCCTGATGGATAGCTCTGCTATATTCCCACTAACCTCTAGGATCCAAGCAATTTCACGCATCGTTACCAACCCCAGCCCAAACGAGGGGTTGTAATTGAGACCAACGTGTCTCCCACGGCAGGTTCTGCCCGACAGGAGTTGCCAGGGCGAAGCGGGTGCACGGGGAAGGCGGTTTGCACAGCAGATGACCTCTCTCCACTACAGCCGGGTACTCGCCGTGCTCTCTGACGAGCAATTCAAGGTAGAAGAGCTCAAGGGAGTCGTTGAAACAGCACCGTGCTTTCTGAGTAACAGCACGGGCTATGAAACGATCCAAAGCTTCTTTGACGCATGGTTGTCCCGGTTTGAGGTAAAACCGGATCAATTTTGTGTTCTGTAACTTTGCATTTTAGTTAGGCCTTTTCTAACTCTCTGAAATTAACAGCATATTGTGGAGAAAACTGTTCCTTCTCAGAGTGATCAGACCAATGTTTGTGCTCCATGCTGGGGAATGGTGTGCAGAGAGGCCCTTGCTTATACTTATTGCTGTAACAACCAAGGTCAGCCAATTTTCGTTATTTGCCCCTTAGAGGGTCGGAAACGGAAAAACGTAGAGGGGTCACATCTGTGGGGAGGAACGGACAGGAGAGGTGACCCAAACCTGACCAACAGGGGTGTTCCATCCCATCTGCCCCATGCTCAGTATAAAAGCTGAGGGATCAAAGGGTCAACTCTCTTCCTGCGATGGCCGACGTCCGAAGAGGACCCTGTCTGCTCATCTGCCTTTGATCCCGATCCGTGTGTTCCTGACTCCAGAGCTGGAATCCAGTTCCCATCCGTCGCTGAGTCCAGTCTGGGACTTCCCCAGTGCCTGCTGGTGACAGGACTGTCATCCTGGGAGCTTGATACGGTTTTGTATATATATTGTATCTATTTCATGATTTTCTTCTCTTTTATTTTAATATTATTTTTGATTAAAGTAGTTTAGTTAATTCTAAACTTTTCAATCTCCTTATCTCTTCCTCTTCTCTTTCGGGGGGGGGGGGGAAGGGCCATCTGTTGGTTCGGTTGCGGTGATTTCAGCTGAAACCACGACAATGGTCTACTGTGTTCTTATCCGGGAAGACAACTTACTCCTCATTTTTCTTCCACGCAAAGCACTGCTCTTGCTTTTAAGCTGTCAGCTACGCCAGCAAACACCACGGTTTGGTAATTCCCCTCAGCAGGGAATTATTTCTTATCGAGGAGAAAGCCTTCCCTTTCAGAGCAAGGGAGACAAGGGCCTCTTAGGACCATCTCAGCTCGGAGCTGTGGTGCTCCCGGGAAGCGTGATCCTGCCTGGCAGGACAGAGACAGCCTGTAGCCTTTGTAGTCACATCACTCACCGGGTTGTCCCAGTATAAAACCTAAGCAGGTTGCTTTCGGAAAGGTATTTCTGTAAAATAAATAGAGCTGTGTGCACAGAGGGGTCTACAAGGGAAAGCAATGCCCCCCAGGATCTTTGGAGTCTTCTCGTTTCGTTGCCGCCGGATTAACCTCCCAACAGCAAAGGGAAAAAAAAAAAACGAGCTCTATTTGTGCAAGTCGGGACCTTCCAGAGAGTTTGCTCCCGAGGAGGTGTGGGCACGCGGAATGCTGCGGGCTGACGGATAACGTATTTGAAAAAGGCTTTGAAGCCGAGTTGAATAGTCCTTATATCAGGTCCTCAAAGTCACCGCGGCTGTAAATTAAACTTGAAAAAGAGGAGAGAGGCATTTTACTATCAAACATACATTTTGCTCCCAGGCTGAAGCTTTCCCCAGTTGCAGGTGTTCTCAGTCCTCCGCCTCACGCTCTGGGCAGACACGCACCATGGGAATGGACAGGGAGAAGGGGTTTGGCTCTGCTTTACCCGCTTCATATAGAGAGAGAACGTAAATAACCATGGTAAATAATAGAAGTGGTAAGCGTGGTAAATAACAGAGACTGCTTCTTGTTCTAATTTACTGCTGGACCTCATTTGGCTCAGTTTTGCCTTTGTGGTATCATAAACCCAGGAGAACTCCATGTAAGGCAAGGGGGACACTTTGGTTGGAAATAAGAGAACAATGGAACGAGACTCACTGGAACCATTTACATGTTGGAGAAATTAGTTGAAAAACATGTTTTCACAGTCTTGGAGTTTTTTCCTCTCTTACTATGTAATACTGCAGTTAGGTTTTAGTTTGGGAATTGGAGTTTTGAGTACCAAAAGGTAAAATAAGGCAGAAAAGTACAAAGATGGATGGCAACTTGAGCTAGACCATAGTTTTCAGAATCTCACAGCCAGTGGCAACACCCGTTTTTTAGATGATTACAATACAGTCCTGAGATTTCTCCTCACCACTGGGATTAAGAAGTATTTCAGCAGCAAGAGCATGTGTGGAACAAATCACTGGTGGCTTATGCTCCATGTGATGCTCCTGCAGCTTGTGAGGAAGACAGCAAGGTCTCTGCCCATTGCCTGTGCAGGGACACCTCCCACCAGACCAGGTTGCTCCAAGCCCCATCCAGCCTGGCCTTGAACCCTTCCAGGGATGGGGCAGCCACAGCTTCTCTGGGCAACCTGGGCCAGTGTCTCACCACCCTCACAGCAAAGAATTTCTTCCTGAGATCTCATCTCAGTCTCTCCTCTTTCAGTTTAAAACCATTCCCCCTCATCCTGTTGCTTCCCTCCCTGATCCAGAGTCCCTCCCCATCTCTCCTGGAGCCCCTTGAGGGACTGGAAGGGGCTCTAAGGTCCAAGCCCCTTCTGGAGCACTGGGTCCAGCGTGGGGCTCCCCAGTTCAAGAAGGACAGGGAACTGCTGGTGAGGGGACAGCAGAGGGCTATGAAGATGATGAGGAGACAGAACCTCTCTCTGATGAGGAAAGGCTGAGGGACTTGGGTCTTTTTAGTCTGGAGAAGAGCAGACTGAGGGGGATCTGATCAACACCTATAAATACTGAAAGGGTGGGTGTCAGGAGGATGGGGCCAGGCTTTTTTCAGTGGTGCCCAGGGACAGGACAAGAGGAAATGGGCACAAACTGGAACATAAGAAGTTCCATCTAAACATGAGGAGGAACTTCTTTCCTGTGAGGGTGGCAGAGCCCTGGAAGAGGCTGCCCAGAGAGGTGGTGGAGTCTCCTTCTCTGGAGACATTCAAACCCACCTGGACACATTCCTGTGGGACCTGCTCTGGGTGACCCTGCTCTGGCAGGGGGTTGGACTGGGTGATCTCCAGAGGTCCCTTCCAACCCCATAGCATTCTGTGATTCTGTGAAAGGAAAACACAAAGAGCCAGTCCTCCTCTCACGCTGTCTTTTACCGGGGTGAGTCCTGTTCTCCTCTCGCCCCACCACGTTCGTGCTATTCACGAGTTCCAGTTCTGGGCTGGCAATGAGCCAGCGCGTTCATTAGTGGATGACAGAGCAGACCCAATCCTCGGGGATTTAAACAACCTTTTAACAGCAACGTTGTGATGTGTAGAAGAAGTGAAAACCCTGGCCGTCCCGAGCTGTCTCAGGGGGTCCGAGTAGCAGATAACGCAGTCGACTGGTACCTCCCGCCTGGGGGCAGCTTCGGGAGACCAGATGTCTCCTGCCTTTGTAGCTAATTATCTGCAAATTGACTTGTGCAAAGTTAACATGGTTTTGCAGTCGCCTCACTTCTTAACTTGTGGGATTTGATTTTTTTGGCTGCAGCGATCAGGTCCCGTTCATCCTGCAAACCTCTTAGCGCCGGAGATGATAACTGAAGACCAGGGTCCCAATCTCTGTGTTTTTAGGAAGACACTGGGGGATCCATCCCGCTTTCCCTGTGCACCTGCCAGAGCGGCCTCTTGCTTGTGCTGGAAAGAGAGCTTTTAAAAAAACAAAATAAAGGAAAAAAAAATAAAGAAAGTGAAAACCATAACACAAGCAGATGCTCCTGGCTGTGTGGGACGTGCCCTGGAATGAGAAAGTGCTTGTACCAATAAACCACGTCCGGTGGCCCCAGGGTGTCCCCACCGGCTGGGCTGTGTGGAGGTGGATGGGGACGCTCTGGGACAGCTGTGTGGGTCACCGTTGTGCAGGGCACCGCTGGTGCACGCTGACGTGCGGGTCAGTCCTGGGAGGGCCAACACTGTGCAAGACAGGGCTGCATGACACTGCTGTGCAGGACATTGTTGTGTGGCTCACCACTGCGTGGGACACAGCTGTGCAGGATATCGCTGCACGGGAGGGACATTATTGCTGTGAGGGTCTACTGGAGTGTGGGGCACTGCTGTGAGGGACATTGCTGTGGGAGACACTGTTGGGGGGGACATTGTGGGTCATCACCATGTGGGAGACACTGCTGTGAGGGACATCACCATGTGAGATGTTGCTGTGAGGGACATCCATGTGGGAGACACTGCTGTGAGGGACGTTGTGGGTCATCACCATGTGAGATGTTGTTGTGAGGGGCATCACCATGTCAGAGACATTGCTGTGAGGGACATCACCATGTGGGACTTTACTATGAGGGACATCACCATGTTGGACATTGCTGTGAGAGTCATCACCATGTGGGATGTTGCTGTGAGGGTCATCACCATATCAGAGCCACTGCTGTGAGGGATATCGCGGGTCATCACCATGTAAGATGTTTCTGTGAGGGACATCCCTGTGGGAGACACTGCTGTGAGGGACATTGTGGGTCACCACCATGTGGGACATTGCTGTGAGGGTCATCACCATATCAGAGCCACTGCTGTGAGGGATATTGCGGGTCATCACCATGTAAGACATTTCTGTGAGGGACATCCCTGTGGGAGACACTGCTGTGAGGGACATTGCGGGTCACCACCATGTGGGACATTTCTGTGAGGGTCATCCCTGTGGGAGACACTGCTGTGAGGGGCATTGCGGGTCATCACCATGTGAGATGTTGCTGTGAGGGACACTGCTGTGAGGGACATTGTGGGTCACCACCATGTGGGACATCGCTGTGAGGGTCATCACCATGTCAGAGACACTGCTTTGAGGAACACTGTGGGTCATCACCATCTAAGATGTTGCTGTGAGGGACATCCGTGTGGGAGACACTGCTGTGAGGGGCATTGCGGGTCATCACCATGT
>QJSC01023372.1:472569-609711 GCA_003697955.1 Calidris pygmaea
ACCTGTTCCAGCCAGTCCATGTCCTTTCTGTGTTGAGGACTCCAAAGCTGGACACAGTATTCCAGGTGGGGTCTCACGAGTGCAGAGTGTTCTCTGTCATAGCTGGTTCAGAACTTTTCCTTCCGAGCAGGTACTGTGTGGAATTTAGAACGGAATCCCTCTCCCGGCACTGCGCTCTGGAGACGCGGCCCTACGCTCGCTGGATGCAGTACCTGCGAGAAGGACACAGGGTGTGCGTCACCTGCCAGGCTCCAGCCATCAACGCCGACACGCAGCGATGCGCCGGGGACGGCCACAACGCAGACGGGTAAAGAAAACCGTTATTTCTGCCCTCTCTCCTGCAGCAAAACCCAAGCTGAGACTTCTCGGGGTCTCACGAAAAGCTGCACTTATTATACCTAAAAAAAATGGAACAGCTCACATCACTCGTAGAGCTCAGAAGATTCACCCTTTCAGTTCGCACGGAAAGAGCTTTTAAAACCTGGATAAAATCGGGAAATAATTTCAGTGTAAGAGTTCAGTGCTTTGAATAATTCGTCTGCTATCATAAAGGGATGGTGCAACTTCTGTAGTGCAACAGGTCTTTTTACAGCTACGGGCAATTTTACTTAAAAACATTATTTCCTGCCATAATGCAAATCTGCTGTGGGGTTTAACAGCGGTGGATTGGTACTCCTCTCTCTCAAACCTATACACCCCATTTCTAGAACAGTCATCGTGAAGGCAGACATTTAATATTCGGAACAGATTTTTATTTGATCTATACATTTATTAATATACATATACTACTTAATATCTGTACAACCCCCATCCTGTAAACTATACCGAGGAACATAGTGCCCGCTTCAGAAAGCATTTTAAGAGCTAGATGAGCAAATTAAAGCCTTACATCATTAAGCAACTCTAATCTTCTGACGTTATATAACACAACCTAGTAATGTGAAATACACAGCTTTCAGTGCTTTCATTCCTCGTTTATTGTCACATTTCAGAGGTAAAATCTTACACTGGGAAGCAGTTGGCAACTCTCTGTGCCAAGGAACCTGGAAGAAGATTCGGCAACTGGAGCACTGCTCATGTCCCCTGGTGCATAGCTTTGTTTTTACATAAAAGTTTAAAAGACCTTTAAACCAGCGACAACAAAAAGATTAAGAAAATGAATACCAAAGCCAAGAAAGCCACATCTTTCTGCTGCATTTTCTGGAGCCTAAACGAATTCTAAAGGAGTTGGAACTTTAGAAGAAGGATTTTGGGAAACTCTCTCTGCCTTAATATACATCGCTAAGACTGATCTTTGTGTTAGAAAAGTAGAAGCCTGTTTCCACCTTTCTCTTTTGTAATTAAAGAGCTAATGTTTCTAACCGTAGTCACTGCTTTTCCTAAGGTTCTTGTTCTTTACTGGCCAGGGTCCTGCCTACAGGCACTGCTCCTGCTCAGTGGGGAGCCAGCTGGACGCTCTCGGGTCTGAGAATAGTTACTGTCATCGTTAAATAGCCAGGGTGAATGAAAATGACAGTTTGAAAGCTAAAACCAGATTTCAGTTTAAATCTTGTTCCTTCCCAATATCATCTGGACAGTTGTTTGTACTACAAGCGGAGAAGTATTCTTCTTCCGCATCACAGTTTTCCTGTTCAGCCACCTTCACAAAGGCTAGACAGTGTTAAGGAGTGCTCTCGCTCACAACTTCACGTCACTAATACACAGTGTGAACTTTATGGCAGACGAACCCAAACAAAACATCAGGACTAAAGCCTTGGCTAACATTAAAAATAAATTACTTATGACTAGTTAAAACCGCTCACGTGCAATGATTAACTCAGAAACCTGCAGTATTAGAGCACCGGTAAGATTGCTATGCAGATAGCTCAAATCCCTGTTTCATTCCCTATTACTCACCTTGAATTACTGTTACGGCATCAAAGAGGACGCATATTGCACCTTGCACTTATCACATACCTTCTGTGACTTTTTGAATTGTTGGCTTGTGGCTGCTCTAAGCATCCCTTGCTGAAGGATGAAGCCTCTATTTTGTCAAGATGCTGAAATTCATGATGTTTGCTAAAAATAAATTATACCATAAGGTTGAGAAAAATTACCGTTAAGACACGCAGCATCTCTGCGGAACCTAAAAACTACAGAGTGCTGCTGTTTCGAGCAGCTCCAAGAAGAAACCGCAGCACCTGGTGGCAAAAATGAGGAGGGTGATCTGGCTGAGGTCCTGTCCACAGTAAGAGTGTGAAACAAACCTTTGGGACTGTCCTTCACCACTTGATCTTAATGGAAGCAGGCCTCCAAAACAGACAGCGGAGAGATTATCTTAACACTTCCTGAACATTTTGGCCTTCAAGAATCTACCCCTTTTAACTACAAAAAACAGGAATCAGTTTGTAAAAATATACGTATTTTTTGGTATAACTTACTGACAGGGATGACAAGTCTGACCAAAATTAAAGTGAAGCAAATCAGATTAGGACGGGTTATATGGCAGGAAGTAAAATGATGAAATACTCAATCTGACTGGAGATACAAGCCTTTAAAAATTCAGAACACTCGACTCTTTAGTAGCCTCTGTCGAGCTAAACATGTTGCCAGTCATTTAATACCTCTATATATGTAACTGACCTTTCTTAAATCGCCTCAGGCATTGCCACATTTCAGATATTAGGCCATCCATTGCATGTAGATAAAAGCCAGGCTTTATATTTCCCATCCAAGTGAGCTTACATCAATCTTTTATACCCATTAGTATTTTGTTCCATGTTTCAAGACAGCAACACGGCTGGACAATCCGAGACTAAAATAAGATTATTCTGAAAAGCTAGAGCAGGTCCTTGCGTAGGGAAACGTCAGAAGAGTTGGTTCCTGTCGTCCAAATTAGCCTTGGTTGATCCTGCACAGGGTTCTCCACCGGTCTTTCAACATGACACTAGTTCGGTTGTTGAAGTCACGATGGACCAAAATTTTAGCCCAGTTACCCACTCCAAACTCCTTTATTCCAGATCTCAGCGCCAAGTCTTCTTTGTAAGTCCATCGCTAGGGGAAGAACAGAGAAAAAGACCAGATATATGAACAGAGAATGGTATTCATGTAAGAACTAAGCTTACAGTGAATAGCAAAGCAAGCTTTTGTACAGCCCTCCAGTTATTACAGCGTACAGATGTCTGAGGGTAAGTAAGGTCGTTTTGATTTCTTTTGAGCCCCATAACTGGACACTAAATGCAGCAAAGGTTACCAAGTCAAGTGTTACAACACAGTAGCAAACGTCTCCTGAAACAAGAACCACATGCTTCAATGTTCACAAGGAGGAAAAGAAAAGGAAAAAATAAAAACCAACATTGGGCAAAGTTTTGTTTCAGTCCAAACTGAAACAAAAGTCCCAACTGAAATGCTTTCCAAAATTGTATCTTATTATCTGATTGAGTCAGGACGAACCTTGAATGATCCCAGTATGCATCACAAACGAGAAAGCATTTTGTGACCCTTAGCCTAGGGACTTAGAATCAAGACACCATTTCCCAACATCAAAGGCACTTCAGTGTGCTTAGAAAAAACAAATCCTGATATTTAGAACAGTGACAGAAGCAAAACGTAGATATTGCATTTGAAAGTGAGATCAGCCATATCCTCAGGTAACAGCTATGCATCTGTTTTTGGCCATTTGTTGAGTCCACTAAAGTCTCACTGTCCTACAAGCTTTTCAATCTTTAGGGGACGACATTTCTCTCATAAAAGGAGAGAAAATTACTTGCAGTTACACATCTGTAAGCAATCCCTTCCGATGAAGCTCTCAAGTCTACTTCTTCTTCCTTAATTGCTTCTCGATGCAAATATCTCGATTCAAACAATTTTAAGACTGCACACAGTGAAAGAAAATGGAATTTTTAAAAAATCAAATACTTGATTTGGAAAAGCTTTCCTTTACAGAAAAGTGTGAGGGAGAACTGAGTATAATTTTTTTTCTTTTAATTGTAGCTTTATAGAAACACACATATATATAAGAAAAGTTTACAGATCCTGTATATCCTATCACACCTATTTTTAATATAGGTTATTACATACAGTCATTTTTTCACTCTGGAATAGCAATTAGCAGCTTTAATAGGAAATTATTTTAAAATAATTTATTCTGATAGAGTCTGGTCCTTGGCAAATGTCTTAAAAATCTAATCAAATACACCATTAATCATAGTGATGTATGATCAGCACACCTCCTTAGGCAAACTGAATCAGGTATCATCTAAGCAGATACAGGACAGGATCCCCAGCTGAAACAACTCCGTAGGAAAACTGTTTCTAAAAAAAGTAAGTATCAATTTCTGTTTTAAACTGCAGTTTGATAGTGTTTTCTTTCTAAATTTACTCCCCCAAATCTGAAATAACTTACAGAAAAAATGTAAACTTAAAGATGTTAATGAGATTGAGATGCACAAAGGATTGTATTGTGTAGCTGTTCCATTTAATTAATCCGTGCTCACTTCAGTTTCTGGCGCTGGAGATGTCCTGCTGCTCCTGATGATCTCACAGACCATCGTAAGTTATGAAAGGAGACAAATGGTCAATTTTCAACCAAAATCCAACCAAGTTCTGTTATTTCTGCATTTAACCATTGCTTGTGCTTTATTTTATTTGGATTTACTCTGAAAGAGCAAAAGAGTCAGCACTTTTGTTCATAGGAGCACTATGAAATTTATGTAGGCAAGTGATTAAAAGCACTGCAATTACTTGTCCAGCACATGAATGCGAAATAGTTGATGTCTCACAGGCCTTTGCAGGCCTCAGTAGCTAAGAAGCATTTGCAGCTAATGGTCTTACCAGTCGGAAGGATTTAATTGACAAAGGAAGGACTATTTGTAAAAGGATGTACTGTTTAGAGCCTCCTTGTCTGAGGAATTTCATTTGCTGTTGTTATAGAATCACAGAATGGTTTGGGTTGGAAGGGACCTTAAAGATCACCCAGTTCCAAGCCCCTGCCCTGGGCAGGGACACCTCCCACCAGACCAGGTTGCTCAAATGCTCAGCGTTATGTACCATATGCTGCTTATCTCACACAGTTTTGGTGAAAAACAGCTTGTAAGAGGGGGGTTGGAACTGGATGATGCTTAAGGTCTCTTCCAACCCAAACCATTCCATGATTCTATGATCTTGCAAGTGTACACTGGAGTAGAAACAGAACCTAAAAGCAGCCATGGGTGCTTGTGTTTGATGTTCCCAGTTGCACCAGCCAGCAAATGACCTGTGAAGTGGGATGTGGGCAGAGGGGCTCTGCCTGTACTAGGGCATCTGCAAACTGTCAACATCCAAAGGCACGCGTGTGCTTTCCCCAGTGAACTTACACCCCCACCAGACTGGAGGGTTTATTAGCACAGGTCCCCTTTGAGAGCCCCCATAAGGCTCTACAAGTTTGGTTACAAATTTATCATTGTAGGCGCATTAGCAAAGGATTGGTCACCCATCACATAAGGATTATATACATTTAATTTCTGTTAAGAGATGTTAGAAATGGCCACCTCCTCCAGCAGCCCCAGCCCAGGATCCTCCTGCCATGGCTTAACCTTTACAATTGAAACTTTCAGAATTGTGAAGAATGGGCTAGAAAGGGAAAAGCATTTGCAGAGGAAAAGCCTCAACTTACAGAAATTTAAACCTGATAAAGCCAACTAGTATAACTAATTCTTTACTCTCTCCTCTCCTAATGACTAGAACACTTCTGGGGATGCTTAAAAGATTCTGCCCTTAAGAGCGACAACAATTCAGGCACCTGGTGGCAATTTTGAGTGTCATTTTGCACAGTTCTCCCCTCCCCTTGAATTTAAGCTGCTAGAAGTGGCAGAGGTGAAAGGCAGGGGGTTGTTTCTGGGAAGGTGGGGGTGAAACTTTGATAACACTCAGCCTCATCAAAATTGTATTCTGGCTATTCTGCAAAAATTTGGCATCTACACAAGTGAGAAGATCACACGAAGATCAAACTTCACATGTGGAAACTGGACTTATTCCAGCTTAATGCAACTATCAGTGCCTCTTCAGGAAACTCTGATCGCTGATAAACTTCACTAAGCAGGGAAAGAATTACCAGTGGTAGTAGCTCAGTTGTGTTCCTAAACAGAAACCCAAAACTTCTCTGAAGTAGTCGACCCTTTATCAAAAATACTTCCTTTTTCCAATACTTCCTGTTCCATGGATCTTTTGCAACATTAGCAGTGAATGGTGGGTTTTTTACTGTTGTTAAGCGGCCAGCAATTCCACTGGAACCATTTAGTTCATCTCATTTCAGAGCATAGCAGAAAACTTCCCTAAATAAAATCTTTATTCAAGTAACGCAATTATGCTTGACCTACAGGACCAGATAATTCAAATTCTTCCATCAAGAAAGACAACCGCAACCCGTGTGGCTTGTTGTAATGATTAATTATATTTGCTGTTAAAAGGGTTGGGTTTTGCTTTTAAGTTGCTTATATTGAGCGACTGGTTAGCTCAGAACACCAGCAGAGCAAGCTTGAGTTTGCCAGACAGACCGTGTAGACATACCCTCACGTATCCAAATATCTTGTTATTCCTTAGAGCCACTTCTGCTCTAGTAACCTCTTATCCTTTGATTGTGCATTCTGGGACTCCGCTCTGATATTTTTACCCTCCAAGTTTAAATAGATGGACTTCCCCCCCCCCCCCCCAGAAGGTCTGACTAAATTCTGAAAACTCAGATTTTCAGACATGTTCTTTAATTTAAGCAAAGCGTCAGTCAGATTTGAGACAACTCACAGGACTTGCCAGACGCATAGAGGACATAAAGTCGAGTACAAACAGTTCCCTGAATTCTGTGACACTCGCATGCCCTAATTTAGGCAGGAGAAAACAGAGCACGCTTCCTTTCAATAGCACTGCGGATTGTTGTACACAGCTCACTGAAAACGCGGCGGTGAAAGGCTGAAAACGGGCACTGAACCATTGCAGTGAAATGCCATTTACTAAACAAGCGCAAACAATGCCAATATTGAAAGGGGGACTACATGGAAAAGGAAGTTCTACAAGTCAACAGCTCTGACATTCACTGCATTCTTTCATGCATGCAGACAATTTTATAACCCAGATTATTAAGCAGAGGGAGCAGATTTATTGTTTAAAATGCCAATATCATTGCTTTTTTTATACAATATTTATGAGAGGTCTCGCTGGCAGGGAGTATAGCATAAATATCACCCCGACAGCAAATGCCTACTTTTCTAAGTGTTTAAAGAGACATAGCCCTGAATCTTAATTCTTTCAAGTTTTTATAAAACTTTCAGTGAGTTCTTCACTACTATCAGGTGTAGTTTTCTATAAACTTAAGTCTTTACGTGTCAATTGACATTGAACTATATAATAACAGAATTAAGCACATGACATCTATAGTTTTTTCCTAGCAAGATGTGTACGCAAGCCCTAGACCAGGATGCAGCGCTTGTAGCTGACCCCATAACAGATTATCTCAACATAAAAATAGTTGAGCATAAAGCTGTCGGTAGCTCTGTGTCAGTTGTGGTGCAATTAGTTTAAATCTGATGTTGAAAACAAGAATGATGGAAGTGTCCGTGCTCACCAGCAACTGGATGACAAGACACTTATCCAAGTATAAGTTGAAATAAAGTAATTTATTACCCTTTTGAAAGCAACAAACAAATCCATTAAGTGCTGGTATTTTTTTTTTTTTAGGGCACCAGTTGTATTTGCAGGTTTTAAGGAGGCTCTCAGTGATTTAACTAATCCTGAGATTTGTGAGAAAGTGAAAAACTGTTTATATGCAGCAGGGGGCTTAACCTCCAAGGACAGATGAGTTCTCACTGGGACCTCAGTGAGAACATACAATCTGAGGACAGTATGTGACTGAAGTACCTCAACTTCCATAAAAATGCTTAAAGAACTAATAATAAGTACAACTCTCCTCAAGGACAGTCTGAAAAAAAGACATAAGCAAGTTTGTCCTTCCTTGGTATGTGAAAAATGAAAATATCAAAATGAAGACTGGAAAAGAAGAAACAGCCCACACCCAAACCAGAGGTACGTTGATAACTTGATGACTCCAGATTGCTTCCTAAGATATACACAAGAGGAATTCAACAATGGGAATACATTTATTTACTATTAATTTCATTCGAAAGTGTTTACCAGTTTGTCAAGATAACATGAAAATTAGCTATGTGCAAAAATCAGTTTTTAACAGTTCCCTCCAATATCAAATCAACTTCAAATTGCCTTCTATTAAGGCACACACTTCTGCCCCTCTCACCAATAGGGAATTCTAGCATTAGTGAACATAGTAGAATTATTTTGAAGTAGTTCAATGAAATAAGCTTAGTCATTTGCATTCTCTTAATGGGTATTTGAAATGTAGCATTATAAAAAGACCCTATTTGTTTACAAACAAGTAGAATACTTTCCCAAGTAAATATGATTTTCACCCTGCTCACTGGTGGGACCGCGCGAGGAGCAGAAAAGGCCTTGACTCAGAGCGAGCACTGCTCAGCAATAACTAAAACATCCCTCTATAGGCTACACTGTTTTCAGCACAAATCCAAAACGTAGCCCATTACTACCTACTATGAAGATTATCCCATCCCAAACCACTACAATCTTTAACTTTTTAAGTAGGAAAACAAAAAGTCTTTGAAGTTTGCCCAAAATCTCTTATGGGCAAGTGATATTCTGAATTCTTTAATCCAAACAGTGAAAAGAGGTTTTTTTCCCCCCCCATGTTTTAAAAAGATTCAGACTAAGCTTTAGTAATAGTGTATTTCAACAAATTAAAGGCTCATAAGCATTAGACTGCACAAAAAGAGTCCCTTTCTTTTTAAAAGACAGGAATTAGAACTTAAAGTTTCAAGAGCTGTAGCACAGCTTGAATAATACGGAGAATCTTAAAGCCAGACCTTTTGGAGACAGAGTCAAAAGAAGTTGGGGAAAAAAAACTCTATGCAGTGGAGATTAATTTTATCTCCATTTAGAACAGAGGATGGGTACAAACCTGTCTTCTTCGGCCACAAGTCGAAGCATCTGCATGTTTTTCCACATTTTGCAAGCTGTTCAGACCTGGAAGACAGTTAATATACATCCAAACCAACGAGGAGTCAACATTAAGGCAGCAGGTTTGCGTTTTACCATTTACATAAGACAAGAATGTAACTATTTTGATAGGCTTTGACAGACTGGGAAAGTGTCAGTGTCTGCTTATATATGAATATACTTTTATATATGTATACATGTGACTCTCACCTTAGTCCAAGGACTCAAAAAATAAGTTTGTTTAAAAAAGTCACTATATTTTCTATGGAATAGAGCTCACAGAAGTAGTATATTTTAAACAATTGGGTTAAAAATTGGTACATAATAATGGAATGTTGTTATTTCATTTTGGTAAAAGCATTTTTACTACACACAGTGCTCTTATTTTACATAGAGAGAATGGAAACTAACCAGCAACCAGAGCTGTGAGAATTTGTACATGAGTTCCATCATTCCCACAGAACATGTATCAGGTTGTACCTACTGCAAGAGTCTGAGGCATCTTTAGATTTCCTCCTTCCAAGTACAATATGGACCCATGCAGAAACTGTGATGTCACCGCTCTGTGTAAGAGGGTGCTCATGGTTTTCAGGATCTACTTGTAACATGGATTATATACTACTTACAAGTTTTTAGAAATAATACCAGGAAGATGCACGAACATCCTAACTTGGTGCATTTTACAGTACAATTTGTTTTCCCAATGAGCCAGACTCTTTAGTTCCTTCTCCCCAAAGTCCTCTAGATCTGAAGTCAGAGACAGGTTTCAGGACTCCTCTGGCAGCTTTCTTTCAGACAGAGTATTGTAAATCCCAGTAAAGCAAACAAAAACCCAGGCGAACCAGAAAATAGGGAATGATTTTGCAAAATGAGCTGCCGAGAACCTTAAGCCATTTCACAGCTTCCCAAATGTGACAACCACCAAATCTGCATTTGTGCAGAAACCACACACAACAATTGGGGCGGTTCCCCCCCCCCCAATATTTTTCATATTAATGCAATCACATTGGATAGCAGTTATCAACCCGTTTATTGCAGGGGGAGGGAGAAAAAGCGTTTGACATGGCTGTTTTGAAAGTGTAAAAATTAGTTAATACTCACTGCGAAGAACTCTGGCCGTTCTGTGTTTCCGTCCTGAACGAGGCCTGCAAGGAACACAGAACTGAAGTCAAGCTACACAGAAATTCACGAAGTTTTATGACCAAAAACAACAACAACATATTTTTTACCTTACTGTGGGCTTTTTTACATCTCCAGGTGACTGATCTGTAACACTCTGTTGCTCTTCCATTAATCTTTAAAGAAAAAAAGCCAAAAAGCAACAAAAAAATAATTTACTAAGCAGTAACTTGCCATACATATGATTCAAGAAAATTTAAATTAAAGAAAATCTCAAGATTTCTCTACAGAAAGGGGCACACAAACACTGACAGCTCCAATCCATTCACCCTCTTAACCTTTCCTCCCTATACCTGGAAGAGAAACACATCAGATATTGCACGTTTAAGTTGAAGACAAGAGGCATTTTGCACATTTATTTCTTCATACCTTCTTCACAATCTAGGAACTGTTTCTGTAGGTTTTGTTTTATTAAGTCTTTCATCATACTTATCCAGATGTAATTGTGTCAGGAGCTGTCCTTCAAAAAAACAAAAAGTCTTATGACTTGTCTTCCTGCACTGTCTGTCTGCATCAGTGATTTCCTTAACTAAACGATGCCAAGTATTCCAAGTATAAAACTGCAGAAATACAAGCTCTTTCCCAACTAAAGACTACAGTTTATTCTCCCTGGAAAAACAAGCGGTGATAAACCTAGAATATTAGTATTTTTCAAAATAAAGTCAAAGGAGGGGGGAAGGAATTGGGCTTCAAGATCCCCCAGCATTTCTTAGAAAAGTGTGTAACTGAGGGTTCCCACTGCCAGAATCATGAAGCAACATAACTATTTCCCCATCACATGAGCATCACTAGGTAAGAAAATCTTGTGTTTAACTCTAAGGATAAAGTAATAGACTACTTCCCTTTCATAGAATCATGACAACCTATAGCCTGAAATTCGGAAGGCAGGACTAAAAGAAGCTCAATCAAGGATAAAGGGCAAAAAAAGAAAAAAAGTAGTATTTTTACGTTTTGGTTGTTATACAAGACAGCTGTTTAAACTGGAAAATGTGCATCGTCAACAAGTACTTAAACTTAATGCCAAGCTATTTGATGCAAATGCCAAAATTAGAACCATAGAATGTGCTTGTAGTTAACTTTCTGTTGGACAGTAGTTCGGAATTTAATGTCCTTCCTCCTGCCTACTCCTAGTTCTACAAGTTTCAAGTTACTGTCCAAGCTTGTCCCTCAGCAGTATAATGCTTAATACAAACCTTTGTTTTGTTTTCAAATTCCACTTGTGGTTTTCGTTGACATTCACAGTTATGTTTTCCAATGCTGTTGCTTCCAGTCCTTTAGACTCCGCTTGTTTTGTGGCTGCCTGTGAGAAATGGAATCAATACTTTAAAATGAAAGGCAGCACTGAGATAGTAGTTGACACTAAGATTATGTGTATACTTTAGTAGGACTGTTTATTTCACAGACCCTTCAGAGGAATTACCATTAAAATAAGTAGTTTCAAAACAACTGTAGTGTGTTCAGTTGAAATCCATCAAGATCTTTATCAGTTAATAACGCAGAGAAATTTTAGTTGTAGCTACAAGTGATATTTATACAGACACACAGAAATACAGCAAATACCTGCATAATAAGTGAACATACAGATGCATGAAACACATTGCACAAATTAACTAAGACTGCAAATGCACTCAAAGTACTCCAAAGCCTGTTTTTTACAACTAGATTAGAAACTGAGAACTGACACAAGTTCATCTAGGTCTGTAGCTCACAGCAGGATCAGGTGTACCTGTAACACTTTCAGAACACACACGTCCCAGATTTACAGTGGTTGAGATGGTAGCAAAACACATGTGAAAGTGAGGATGTGTTTCCATACAGATAAAGAGTAGAAAGGATTTAGTTTATAAAAAGTTTAAATCCACTGTATTTTATTTTAGAAGTTATCAGGCTGAGTGGAGAATGGATTGAGAGCAGCCCTGAGGAGAAGGACTTGGGGGTGTTGGTAGATGAGAAGCTCAATATGAGGTGGCAACATGCGCTGGCAGCCCAGAAAGCCACCCCCATCCTGGGCTGCATCCCCAGCAGCGTGGCCAGCAGGGCCAGGGGGGGATTCTGCCCCTCTGCTCCGCTCTGGGGAGACCCCACCTGGAGCACTGGGTCCAGCTCTGGAGTCCTCAGCACAGGAAGGACATGGACCTGTTGGAGCGGGGCCAGAGGAGGCCACAAAGATGCTCAGAGGGCTGGAGCCCCTCTGTTGTAAGGACAGGCTGAGAGAGTTGGGGGGGTTCATTCTGGAGAAGAGAAGGCTCCGGGGAGACCTTAGAGCCCCTTCCAGTCCCTAAAGCTGCTAGAGGAGAGATGGGGAGGGACTCTGGATCAGGGAGGGGAGCCACAGGATGAGGGGTAACAGTTTTAAATTGAAAGAGGGGAGATTTAGATTAGGTATTGGGAAGAAATTCTTTCCTGTGAGGGTGGTGAGATACTGGAACAGGTTGCCGAGAGAGGTGGTAGATGCCCCATCTCTGGAGACATTCCATGTCAGGTTGGACGTGTCTCTGAGCAACCTGGTCTGGTTGAAGATGCCCATGCTCATTGCAGGGGGGTTGGAACTCAGTCATCTTTAAAGATCCCTTCCAACCCGAACTACTGTATGATTATACTTCTACATATGGCAACAAAAGAAAGAGAAGAGAGATTTCACAGTTAAAGCTGGACTGATTTTATGCAGAGTACACTACTGGGAAACAGCAATGTGTACTGCACAGCAGAAGCAGGAACTCTTCACAAAGTTGTCTCCTCCATGTCCCAGGGTAACTCAGTGCAAAGTAAAGATTTCAGAAGTAAGATTTGCACCATTGGTGCAGACAGTAGGACAGATGTGCAGGCAGTTGGGGGTGCCTGCAGAGAGCCTAGGAACACTAATACCAAGTTCCAGGCCTCCTCCAAAACCTCCAAACCTCCATCTCCTCTTAGGTTCAAAGAGACAGCCTTTAAAAACTTCTAGTTGAGTGAAACCATTAAAAACTATTCCTTGTATTATACTTTGAGTGCATTTAAGTTCTCTAGTCTCTCTTTCTGGTAAGAAAATGAAAACCCCAGGGGTACTTCAGGTTTGTTTATTTATAATTTGCTTCTTATTACCTTTAGATGTTTGTGCTTTTGTAATTGACTAGTCCAATATTCTTTTATAGGAAGTAAACATAAGAGAAATTCTTTACAATCCTCCTGAAGATGAATTGCAGGAGGAATGTTGCTCTTGCCAATTTTAAATCACTTCTGAGCAAGATGGTTTGTAAGGAGCTTTTTTTTTTTTTATTCATTTACAGGAAAAACAGCAATAAGAGTTTTCTGTCTCCTAACCCCCCTGACATTCCTAAAGCTTTTAGCCAAATTAACAGGTCTTGATCTTTTAGTTTTAGTATGAGGATTCATACAGACTTAACCTAAATAAACATTAAATATATAGTTACATTATCTTTTTAGGAGTCTCAGACCAGAACTGCTTCTCTTAAACATACATGAATGACCGACCTTATTTTAATTATGCCTTTTTCCTAACTATTTTTCTAATCAAAACAGTTGTGGAAAAGACATTCACAAAAGAGGATTCTTACTCCTACTTTCTCCTAAACATATATTCAACCTTTTTTTTTTTAATTAGTAAGACAATCCAAGGGAAGATAAAGCTTCCTTTTCATCTAATACAACAACTGAATATGGTCGAAACAATTCCCGTGAAAGTATAAATCTATTTAATTTTGTCTGGTACTTCTTGAAATAAGTTTTGAAAATAGTTTTGACATACCTGTATTAAGAAGTTTGTTTCATTTTCTGTCATGAAAAGTTCAGTGTAAGACTTGATTTTACTTATCAAAAGATTGTAACTGAAGCTTTGAAGAAGAGGAACATACGGATCCTTGCTTTTGATTACAGTTGCCAGCTTCATCCTTAAAGGCTAAAGAAAAGCAAAGCTTTATACAACACAAAAATATATCCTGCAGTAAACTTAGCATCTATGCTAAACATGACATACAGAAAGCTAAACACAATGATTATCGAGTTTTCTAAATATGCCTATACAGCTCCATGCTACAGTTTGAAAGGGTCCTAAAGGTAACCGGGCATAATACCTGGAGTTTACTTCCTGTGCTCAGTAAATGGTTGCATGTACCTTTCCAGAGATGCTCATTTTTATTCCCTTTATGAATAACATTGAAAACAAGGTTGTCAGTGGAGGAAAAACACCCAGAAAAGGCCACTCATTACTGGGTTCTCTTTTCTTATCTGCTGCCTCAAAACGACTGCCATTGCAAGGGGTTTACAGCGTTCAGGAAAAGAACTATTCAGTACAGTAGCATGAAGGACACATCAATACTGATAATCTCAACTTTACCACTTTGAATCTTACAGAGCCCAATATAGCCAAGAATTAACTCCTGTGACCGGGCTGTGTTCTTGTTTAGGAATTTGAATACTATTCCTTCAGAAGACTCAGATGTTTGGAAAGTGTAGGCTGCGGTAAGAGCATACCTGAAGAATAAGCTGTACTCGTGCTGCTATTTACATAGAACATGTGTCCTAATATACCAGAGGAAGACAGAGGCAGCACATATGCATTTTTCTTTTTTTTTTTCCCCTCCAGTCCTCCTTTTGCTCTTTTCTCCATCCCAGCAAATTCAGGTGTGTGCACTTTCTATTATTTTAAAGAGATATGCATTTAAACTTGAATCTTTCTGAATGATGCAGTCAATGTCCAACCAGGAGGTGGCCAGATCCACATATGTTATCTTTTCTAGATAGAGGCATAATAATATCCACTCTATACTACGGATGTTAATGAGCTTTCCTTCCCTGTGATGCTTCCGTATGTAGAACACTAATCAGAGATGACAAATAGAGCGTACTACAACACTTCAGAAAAAGTCAGCAGACTGATTATTTGGGAGTTAGTATGCCTCTACCAACTTGTTTATACTGTTTTTACTCTGAGAAAACAGCAATATCAAATTCCCAGATTTTGTAGTGACACCTCACTCCTCACATGAAGTGGGAAAGTCCAGACTGATGTAAAGAACAACCGCTGCCAGAAGAATTTCACTCCCCCAAATTACTCATTATTTTTATCAATCCCATAGCCACAAATTTCCTTTTTATCTGCAAGTGCCACAGCTGTGTAAGTGACTACAGAGACAGTAATTAGGACAAAGCCAGGCAGGTCACATTTGCTAGCTTTGGAAACCCGTTCCCCTCTTCTCCTCTGAAAAGGGAGAGCTTAATTCAAGTTAAACAAGTCACTACCTTATCTGTTTCTGAGTCTGTAAACAGCCTTTCAAGAACTTCAGCAGCCTCCTTGAAATATCCGTTTTCCATATGGACTGCTATAATCTACAACAAATGTAATGACAAGATATGCTGAAATACATTTCACCTGAAATTCAGAAAAAAACCCCAACAGAAGTCACACTTTCACAGCTTTATAAGACTTCCTAATTCTGAAGCAATATAAAACATCATGTATAAAGGCCTAAAACCTCTCAATCAGGCATTTAAAAGGCCCCTAATTCACACAAAATGTCCCATACTTACTAAGTATTGCTTTCATCTTTGCCTGAAAGACTTTCACAGTCCCAGTAGCTGTCAATGCGTTTTTACATGTTTCTCTTTGAAATCAAGTTTTCTAATACAAAGAATTATTTTTAACCCGCCAAAAAAGAGCTATTCATGATATATTTTAAAGGTCAAGATACTAGTGTTTTTAAATTGATCTCTTGATAACTCTTTTTTTTTTTTTTTTCCACATTGGCAGCTTTTGAAACTGTTTTGGATTGGGACAAACAGGAACCAACTTAGATAGGAAAAGGTCACCCGTACAGATCTACTTATTCTGTACTTGAAAGTACAACAAACATAAAAAATTCAGTCAGGCCTCTAACAGCCCTAGCTTTTTGTAAAAGGAGCCCTGTTTTAGCAGGATGAATAGGTAGCACCCTGAAGAATTCTGAGTAAGTCACACAGACCTGAATTTGAATCAAGCGGCGAATATCTTCATGAAGCTTCTCCAGTTTAATTTCTTCCCTTTCAAGTAAAGTCCAGAAAGACAAAGCAGATTCCAATGGTGAAATTCTTTGATCATTTTCAAAATGGCTTTCTTGAAGGGGGGAAGGGGGAGAGAGAAAAGAGGTATGTAAAAACCTTAATGAATAAAGCAAAATATATTACATTATTTATGCACAATAATGTGTACTATACATAATTTCAGTTCCTTTTTCCTCAAATAATTTTTAGTCTCTCTCTTCATTTGTGTTTAGGGGAGCTGAAGTAACTCTTCTTTTCAGAGAGGCTGGTTCTTCCTACCCTTGCTAATAATGTTACTGTTGCATTTTTAAGGGAGATTAAGTGAACCATAATTAACAGACACATAAAATGCCACTTGCAATAGTGCTCAGTTTAGAATCATCGGGCTGGCATGAACAATATTCTTGCATTAAGCTTGGTATCAGATATAAAAACATTTGGCATTGATACCGTTAATTTCTTAATATAACCACAACCTTAAGTGTTTTTTTCCCGTGTCTCTCTCTGTATTTCCATATCTTAACTTTTTGTTATATTTGAAGGAGTTAAACTGAGAGGGAAATTCAAACAGCTTAAAACAGGGGTGAAAAAGCAGAAGCAGCCTCCCATATCGTTGTACCATGGTGCCAGCACCAAGGTTTGGGTGAACTCCTAGCAGGCAGGATCAGTGACCAGGCTGTGGCAGAAATCTATCCCAGCCAAATAATCACCCCCTCAACTTGCTCTAGAAACAGTTTCCCGGCCTGGTTGTTGCACATCTGCACAAGGGATGTGCCAACAGAACAGATGCAGCAGGAGCTGGCGGGTGCACGAGACTGCCTTTTTTTCCCCCCATGGCATTGCCAGCTCAGCTCAAGATGTTCACTGAGCTACGGCCTCACTTACGTCCTATAAAATGAAGGAATCACAGCTGAATCTCTCTCAAAATCCTTATTCTATACAGTGAGTATTTTTCAGACAGAAGGTAAACAATTAAGAAACACTGAAAAAATAAAAAATATTTGATATCCACTACAGTAAAAGACAAACACAAAAAATTAAATAGTATTACATGTATATATACACATTAAAAAAATAACACTTCTGTGTTACTCTAATTGCTGTTTCAATGTAATATGACACTTCATATTAAGTTCATTTTAATATGAAAACCAAGTGTTTAACTCAAAGAGCAGCTGAAGCAGCCTACTTTATTTTAAGGCTTAGTACAGATTAAATATTTTAATAACTGGAAAAAAAATTAGGAAAGCTATCATACAATTTATTAGCTTTCCATGTATACTGTGCGACTACATCTGATGTAACACCTGCTAAGGACAGGCAATCTTCCTCACCACACAGGTCATTCTCTACACTGATAAACACACATCGAAGTTGTCTTCCCAAGTGTTATATACAATAATATCTTTTAAAGCATTATGAGAAAAGTTTCATGATTTGTATATGATGGACTATTTTAATTATTAGAATTTGATTCTGAGGTTGACCTAAATCAAGAAGAGTACTATTATCTGACAAGCAACATAAGAAATTTCATTTTATAAAGACGAGGCACTGCTAGCCTAGAATATGCTTTTTTCTTCCACATTTATGCTGGCAAGACTGCTTTTTGAAGTCCTTAAATTCCAATGAATTTTATCAAGCGGTGAAAACTTGCAGCAAAAAAGTTAAGTCTCCCAGAAACTTGAGCATGGAAGCAAAATCAGCTTGGCTAAACCACTAAGTTGTGAATACAGCCAAACAGGAGATGTGGCAGTGAGTAAGAGTCCCAAGGACCTGCTGCCAGCTGAAAGTCTTACAGCTTTCCGTAAGAAACAAAGGCAGTCATCATTTTCATCCATATTTTTATTCCTACTGTCAATTCTACTTTAACCTCTAGAGTTACATGTGCATAAAAGCAACACACATTCTGTGCTTTAAACTCACAATATTACTTACTAACAGCTAGTCAATCTTTTCCAGTAGATTTCTTTTGCTGATGCTGCTCTGGCAAGAAAATAGCCGTAATTTAAAAAGCATTTAGTCATTCAAACTCAAAGCAGCTAAATCAGTCAGCACAGAATAACACTAGTCCTGCACCCAGCTCACTCACTTGTGGAATATAGAGAGTCCAAAATGTAGAGTTCAGTAATTTTATTTTTTTAAAATATCTATATGTACAGTAAAGGCTATGTGAAAGCCTGACACACCTCTGTGCAAGTCCATGCAAGTCTATTTAAACATCAAGTGGAAAAAAAAAAAAAAGAATCAGAGCATTTACCGAGGCTTTTTCCTTTTTCAATTCTTATCAAAAGCTGACAGAGATACACCGTTTTCTTCTGATGTGTAGGTATTTTGGAAAGACCATTAATAAGAGCTGGAAAAGAAGAGAGAAGTTAAGTCAGTCTTGCTCCAGCACTGCCCCAGTGTGGCTAGAAATATACTAGACACTGCGTTACCAGGCTTTAATAATCTACTGAATTTCTAATTAATTAGGAAATCTATGAAGCACATTTAGTTAGTATTCCTCCACGTTAAGGAGGAAAGAACTTGAACCATCTTTAAGAATGTGACCAGAAAAACCTATCCCTCTTGCAGTTTCTAACAGTAACCTAAAAGTGGTAAAATGCATCAAAGGCTTATATTCATCAAATTAGAAGACTATGGTATCTTACACAAATAAATTAAGTTTTGATTTGCTCAGTAGCTTACTATGAAAGACAATTGTCTGCTCCAAAGAACATTTCTGTGGAACGCCCACAAAACAGGAGCCACGTGCAGACTGCGAACACATGGTGCTATAGCAACTGACAGACCAAAAGCAGTACGAGAGCTTAGTCAGAAGTGTAAATCTACAAGGGAAATCCTCCTCGCAAGGCTGGAAGGTCACAAGGATTATTATACATTTTAAAATGGGGGCCATCATGAGATTATTTCCACCATGCTGGTTACTGTGAACTTCATATATTAACATGCTGGTTGTAGTAATTCATCTTCACAGCACAATACAGAAACAGTCAAAATGAAAAGTGAAGAATGTGTCAAGTGATTTGTCTAAGCTGCAGACTGAACACCCTAGTTTAGGAAGTGTTCCTGTACACAGGAACAAGTGTTCCTGTACATCCTAGCAAAACCCAGGATTCTGGAACATGGGACCCCCAAGTTTTGCAAGGACACAACTAGAGCACATAACACATTGAAGTACTTGGAAGTACTCAGCCTACTTATTAGTGTATGATTGTCTCCTATGAACAATGGATAAGCATGAAATTACAAAGCAATTAAACAGTCCCGAATGACTACCTAAGCTAACATCAAGCAGGATATTGTCATTTGGACTTGGAAGAACACATTTACAACTGCAGTGAGGACAGGTGATACATGAGCTTTTAATTCCTATAGTGAAAATAGGAAGCAGGAAAAGAACACTGCTTAGAACAGCAGTTAAGTGGCACTCATTATAATCGCAAATCCATGCACCTTCCATAGCAGACAACAGAGTTCAATTTCAGAAAGAGTTAGGATGAGTTCCGCGATCGAGATCAGTACCATTGTCATGCCCTGAAGATGGAGCTAGAGCTTGGAAATTTTGGGATTAGGCAGAAAGAGTACTGTAGCTGAACGATTCAAAAACGGGTCATCTTGGCAGCTTGAGATCTTTCAGCTTTCTTTTAAGGTGCACCTACATCAGTGCTTTAATTCAGAGCAGGGGTTTATTTTTCAAGTACAATCCTGTGCTTCATTTGCATAATGGACTAGTCTTGAAATTGAATTCCTTTAGAGCTAGTCCAAAGAAAAAAAAATCTTGAGATCTCTACTGTGTGGATACCAGGTCCTTAGCAGCAATTACTCACAAATGATGCAGACAAACAGAAAGAGATATAGCCTTGGTAATCTTTTCTAGATTATTCTCCCTCCCCACCCCCAAGGAAGTTTCTCAATTAATTTTATTGTTAATAGTGCCCTCAATCATAAATTGCTTTCCTCCCTATGCCATTCAAATGTATCTCATCTTAGCCTTTCATTAGAAATTCTAGAAATCCAGTTCCTTGCCACATAGAAACCTACACAAGCTAGTTTGAGTATAATAATCCTGTCAAGGCAGGATAAAGTAGGCAAGGCATGTAACCTTGCCCTGCTGTCTTTAAATCCTTAATCCCAGATACCCTAGCTGTTTCTACTAGGCAGTGTACTGAGTTATACAGAAATATTATTCATCTCCTAATAAAATAGCTTGTCTTGTTACTTTATCCTTCCTAAATTTCTGCACTTGCCTCAGTTTGAACTGACCTCCTTGTTGACAGCTAATCATTATTTCAGTAAGGTCTCACTTTGACATATGCAAGAGTAACAGTTCTATACCTGTATGAAAAAAAAATACACCCACTTTTCTAATGCAATCTTATGACTGTGCTTAGCTTTTGCCATTGACTCTTACACTTCTGACTTTGTCACCTTCTAACACCAATATGCCCAACTCTTTCCTCTGTTGCTGAGCAGAGCAGGAACAATTTTCAAATTTGCTACTGGTTCCCAGTTTCATATGACCTTGCATTCTGTACAATTCAATTAATTGTTTTACTAATACAGCCCTCAAAAGCCTTTGTATTCTTCTCGGGACATATTCCTATCTGCTTCTATGTTGACAGTGTCTCCGCTTCCCACCTACGTCTTCATGAAGTTTCAGTACAGTTCTCCCCCTGAGCCATAGTCCCAAGCCCAAACAAAAAGAAACACCTTTAATAATTTAATCTAGCAGCCCCCCCCTTCAGTGTACTGTATCTTTAGATTTCTTCCCTCTCCCAATTTCTCATCTCAATCTTACTAATCATTCTGCGTGCCATTGGATTCGGTTCTTTACAGAAGTTTAAATAAGGCATACTATAGTTTTTGCTTGTGTCAAGAGCATACACACACAAAATCCCCAAAAACCTCCCTGGTATCTTCAAGATTATTTCTAACCAAAAAACCCCATCATAAACCCATCAACTTTATATGAGACCTAGACATTTTCTTCTATCTGTTAACTACCCTCACTCTTAAGTATTTCTCATTTTAAAGAAATGTTTTCCCATTCAAATTCCAGTCACCAGATTTGTTCCACCTTTGTCTGGTAGACTACAGCTCCTTGAAGTACTTCTAGTCTTCTACCATAACCTTGACCATAAATTCAAGGAACTCTGTGTATTTAAGTAATTCTAGTCTGCTTTTTAACATGCTTTCATCTCTTCACTAAATCCTCTTTCAGGTTTTCAGTACCCTTGAACTCTCTGCATCTGAGGCCTCAGCTTCAGTAACTGTTGATACAGGCAACCACGTTACGCATTCAAGCTTCACAGAATCAAGAGGACAGATTAACACCAACGCTTATATTCACCTCATCACCTAAAAGTCCTCACCCCTCTTGTGGTTTGGGCCAGGATGGCCATTAAAATGAATGACAGATGCTTTCACAGAATCACAGAATTGTTGGAGTTGGAAGGGACCTCTAGAGATCATCCAGTCCAACTCCCCTGCCAAAGCAGGGTTGCCCAGAGCACATCACTCAGGACGGCATCCAGGAGGGTCTTGAAGATCTCCAGAGAAGGGGACTCCCGGGGCAGCCTGTTCCAGGGCTCTGGAACCCTCATGGTAAAGAGGTTCTTCCTCAGATTTCAGTGGAACTTCCCATGTTCCAGCTTGTGCCCATTGTTTCTTGTCCTTTCTTTTACTTCTCCCCCCTTCAGAGCAGGGAGATGCTCTCAACTTCCACAACCTGAGTCGTTTGCATGGCATTTCATCAGGGTCTTGGTCCTTTCAGACAGAAACGAACCAGTTTCTAAGGATCTACAGTCCCTCAACCCCTCAGTAATCACCGTTTTCTTGGAACAGTTCAGCTTGCTTCCCTCCCTGGTCTCACTCAGCCAAAACATGAGAACTCCCCAAAACTGGGATTATCCCACTCCAGCAGAGCTAAACTCAAACACCCGTGGGTTAAAAAAGCAAACAAAAACCCCAGCTTTATTTCCACCACGAGCAAACGTTGCTGATACCATTATATCGCCTCAACAGGCTACCCCGCATTCTAGGAAATCTTCCGAAGTCCTCAAAAGAGCTGAAAACCGTCTTAACGCTAGCGTCTGCGGCCATTAGAAGGCCACACACATTCATAAAACGCGCCGGCACGGAACAAGAGGTAAGCGCAAAAGCACAGCGCCCTCAGGGGAGCTGCCCCTCACGCTCTGCAGGGACAGGCTGCCGTCGGAGCTGCTTGAAAGTCGCAAATGCCGGCTCAGAAGGCGACCGGCCCCCTCAGACGCCGACCGGCCCCCTCAGACGCCGACCGGCCCCCTCAGACGCCGACCGGCCCCCTCAGACGCCGACCGGCCGCCGCCCCCTCACCCTGCGCCACGTCCCTCCACCGCCGGAACTCCGCCGAGCCCCCCTCCCTGAAGTGCCGGCACAGGCAGCAGCAGGCGAACTCCAGCATCCAGTCCGCGGCCACGGCTTCCACCTCAGCCAGCGGGGGCGAACAGACGCCGCCGCCTCCGCCCGCCCCTCCCGGGGAGCTCTCGGCCGCCCCGGCCATCTTCAACCCGCGCGCCCAACGGCTGCCGGCCGCGCCCCGCCAACGGCCCGGCTCGCGCCCCGCGCAGCCCCGCCCCCTTCCCAGCCGGCAGCCATTCAGCGCGGCCGCCTCCCGTCGGCCCTGGCTGACGTCACTTCCGCCGAGGGGGCGGGGGGGCGCACCTCCCCTCAGCCCTCTGAGGAGACGGGGGGCGGTGGGGCTGTCGGCGACCTTGTGGGGCTGTGTGGGCCCGTGTGGGCTCCGGGGCGGCGGGTCCCAGGGCGGAGCGTGTCCGGCACCGCCTCGCCGGCCTGTGGGAGCCCCTCTGCGGGGCACCCCCTTTACCGCGGAGCTGAATAACCGACGTGGCGCGGCCCACTCCGCTCCAGGGGCTCGCAGCACCCTGCTGTCCCCTGGCAGGACGGTTGTGGACTGTCGCCCGGCTGGCCTCTGGTGATTTGGGAGCTTTCCCTTGCTGTTGGTGCGTCCTGAGGAACTTTGGTGTAGCCATGTGAGTGCAGATGTCCTTTGGTGTCAGGGGCTGTGAAAGGTTGAAGGAATGTCCTCCTGGAAGCAGGTGGCCCTAAGAGGTGTCATGTCCCACGGTTTCTGGGAGACTAAAAGGCCAAAATGTAGGTGTTTCTGCATCCGTGACGTGAAGGGCTTCCCGTAATCCTTGTGGGTTCTGGAGAGAGAATGCTGCTGGAGGAAGGAGGGACAAGATGTCAGTGATGCAGAGCCTGGAAACTAAAAAGTGGAAGCCGTAACTTGGCAATGATTCCCATGATGAAATGTGAAGAAGGACTGTATTAGTTCGGGTGTGGAGTGCATCTATCTGCAAAGGCAATCTTTTGTGCATTTTTAAAATGTTAAGCCTAAAGAGAAAGAAGGTAATCTACAATGAGATGAATTTAAGGCAAATGCTGCAGAGCAGAACAGTTTTCCTGTCTGAGACTTGACAGAGAAATAGTCTGTTGGTAGATACGATGAATCATCGAATTGTCTTTAAGTTGGAAGGGACCTTTAAGATCAAGTCCCAACTGTGAACCCAGCACTGCCAAGTCCACCACTAAACCATGGCCCTCAGCACTACGTTTGCGCGTCTTTTAAGTACCTCCAGGGGTGATGACTCCACCACTTCCCTGGACAGCCCTTTCTGTGAAGAATTTTTTCCTGATATCCTATCTAAACCTCCTTTGGCACAACCTGAGTCAATTTCCTTTCGTCCTATCACCTGTTCCTCAGGAGAAGAGACTGACCCCCCCTGGCTACACCCACCTTTCAGGGAGGCAAAGAGAGCAAGAAGGTCCCTTTCAGTGATGGAAGTTTTTGTTGGTGTTAGTCCAGTTTATCCATTTATCTTCTTTTCTGTCTAAAAGACACTTTAAGAGCTGCTGAGCTTTTTCAGGCCTGTTGTACTACAGTCTTTTGTTGCGTGAAAAAGCTGCTTTTTGCCTCACCAACTGTAATTTCTCCAGAGTGTTACAGCATAGGATCTTTTTTTTTTTATCTTGCCAGCAGTGCTGAGCTATGAGACCGACTGAACCAATAGATTAAAATCCTTACAACCATGAAACATACATTTAGTTATACCAGCAGTTATATAGTATTACATGCAGTTACTTTCAAAGAACAGTGAAAGAGCTGGTTTAATACTGTTGATACAGCCTTAATCAGCCAAAATGCTGTTCTACTGTGATATACCTTATTAAATTAGTTCAATGGGAATAGTTATGCAACATAGAATGATGGAAAAATCAAAGTAACAGAGCCTCAAAAGTTGCGTTAAAAGAATATTACTGAAATTATTCATTGTCTATAGAAATAAAGGATCAGACCAGAATCCTGATAGGATACTCTCAAAAATAATGGATCTGAGAAAATCACATCTGTCTAGAAACTCCTGACAGTGACTTTCCATTTGGCGAAGGGTTTTATTTATGAGTGTGCCAAGATTATGCAAGCATGATTTCATATCGATGTCTTACAGATTTATGTGTATTGTTCCTGAGCCAATCACACAGAAGCACTTAGATGCAGTCCATTTCTGAGAGGAGAAAAACAGAATGGCTGAGGTTGGTCAATAGTTATAGACAATAGTTATAGCTCTGTAACCCTCTTCTGCTTTTCCTTGATCCTCTGGGTGTGCATCTGCTGGGGTTTTTAATGGTTTGGGCTTCGCAGGCAAAAAGGGGCAAGGCTGAACCAGTGGCTCCCATGTCTGCAGTCACAGGCAAGAGAGGTGACAGAGATTTCCCCCCGTGAGGTCTAAACCCAGCCTTTCTGTGTGAGAGCCCGTTTGGGAGCTCTGGAGGTCTTTGCAAAAGCACATGGGGCCTTTGTGGGTTCCACATTGTTGCTTCCAAGGGGAGATTCCTTATGGAACTCTAATCAGTGGGAAAGGAAGTAGTTGCTGATTAATTAACTAGAGAAAGTGTAAGAGAAAATGAGTGGAATTTCCTGGGACCTGATCAGGAGCAGGGTATTATCCAACATGTATATTCCCGTTTTGCCTTTCCTAACTTAGAGTACTTGATTTCTCCTGCCGCCTTTGTAAATAAATGTGTTTTATGGAACAGAATGAAAGGGGAATTTAAAAATAAATGAAAGGCTAGGTTTCTCGAGTTGAGAGTGCTATTAGCACTTGTAAGGTATTTGGATGATTTCTAAAGCTGAGACTATAGGTCTCCTCATTGTACGCTTTAAATATGAGGCATTTTAATGGCGTATTAAACTAATACATGTATGAAAGAATAAAGGTTGCATTATTCTCAGTTAATGTAATGCAGTTTTAGAGACAAATGATTTACAGTATTCCATATAATGAACTCAGCAGGGTCTCCTCCCCTTTGCTGAGATTAATTCACACACAGAAAAGGAATTGATAGGTGTTTTATTCTGCCCCAGCTGAAGGGCTATGTTAAAGACTTAAATAGAGTAAAAGACAATGTAGCTGACGACATCCTCACCAGCCACGTCCATTGGCACATCCTCATCTCTGAGTGTCAAACAGTGGAGTCCTGTGTCCAGTTCTGGGCCCCCCAATTCAAGAAGGACAGGGAACTGCTGGAGAGGGGACAGCAGAGGCTACAAAGATGATGAGGGGACTAGAACATCTCTCTGATGAGGAAAGGCTGAGGGACTTGGGTCTTTTATTCTGGAGAAGAGAAGGCTGAGGGGGGATCTGATCAACACCTATAAATACTGAAAGGGTGGGTGTCAGGAGGATGGGGCCGGGTTTTTTCAGTGGTGCCCAGGGACAGGACAAGAGGGAATGGGCACAAACTTGAGTATAAGAAGTTCCACCTAAACATGAGGAGGAACTTGTTTGCTGTGAGGGTGGCAGAGCCCTGGAAGAGGCTGCCCAGAGAGGTGGTGGAGTCTCCTTCTCTGGAGACATTCAAACCCACTTGGACATGTTCCTGTGGGACCTGCTCTGGGTGACCCTGCTCTGGCAGGGGGTTGGACTGGGTGATCTCCAGAGGTCCCTTCCAACCCCCCACCATTCTGTGATTCTGTGAATCCCCGAGTCACTGCCCAAATACCAGTATCTGGTATAGTGAGTAATGACTGATATTTGGAACTGTTTGCTATGGAATTATCCCCGAGACACACAATTTCAGCTTAGGTAACTATATTTCCATGAAATGATTGTTAGAGACCTCTCAGAAACTATGCTTGTTTAGAAGTAATAATTTATTTATGTGTTTATTTATTTTGCTCAGTGTGCCAGGCACTAGGCACTAACAGCTTTGAAACAGTTCCCAGAGTGAAAATAAGGCCTTGGAAATACAATTCTTTGGCTCTACTGATTAGCTGAACATGGAATGTGTTTAGCAGACTAGGAGGAAGAGAATGGACTTGCAACAACTTTAAATACTGTGAAAATATTAAAAAGATAAATATTTACCTGTATATCTGTAAAAATGACAGAGAAGATGAGTCGTAGCTAATACCAAACCAGAAATTTGAGATTCTGTTGAGTGGGCGAAACTGAAGCTGCTACTGTTATCAACCCAAGCTTCCAAAGGAAAGGGGAATCATTTACTGTTGTTTAAAATTTAAAAGTGGGAGGTTGGTAGACTTCATTAGATTTTTAACAGTGTTTTCAATAGCTATGGTGACAGGCAATACCTCTGAACACACGCACGATAACAAAGTAGTTTGCCCCGATCAGACACATCACAATGCATGCCAAATTAATTTACAACATTAATATACTCCTGGAATTAGAATTGTGTTCATTCGGGGCTCTGGATACATTGCTGACAGTCCCTGGGATTTAATTCCGCAGAAGTTCTGATTAGAAATTCCAAGGAGAAGAAGACATGCTGATTGTCCAAAAAACACTTTCATTGCTAACTGCGGGGAAATATTGCAGTGAAACTTTTCTCACACAAAGCAGAGGTGGATGCATATTTATGCAGTGGTGCCTCTTTAAATTTGTTTTTGTTTTGTTCATTTTCATGGATGAGAATGAGGGTTTAAACATTCAAAGCAATAGCTACTCTTTTCTGCTACTATTTAACACTACAGAATTGATTTTTTCTGTATGTATGTACTAAGCTCTTTATTTCTTTTCATTACTGGGAATCTTATTTTGTCCTCCCCAAGAAATGTGGGTAAACTTCAATTTAGTTTTGAAATATTTCATGGGAAAAGTGGAATATTTTTCCAGTCCTTTATAAGGTAAAAATACTCATGGAACTTTGCTTGAAGTGATTAAACAGGGATTTTTATGGTCCTGATGAGAAGTGGAGAGGGTCAGGCAAGCAAGAGTGGGTAATAATTAACAGCGGTAATTCTACCGTTGCTGCTGTAAGAAACTTCTAGTTTTGGAGATGTAACATTTCATGCCCGAATGAAATTACTCTAGTTTAGGTATGCTTTAATTTACTGCCAGGTATACGCGCCTCGTAGCAATCACAGTGAAGTGCAGGTGTTAACAGTTCCCTTTTTCTGTCTCCATGGAAAATGGTATCATGGGCTCATAGAAATGCCAAGGTCGGAAGGGACCCTTCCCCGGGCAGCCCGTTCCAATGTGCAATAACCCTTTCCATGTAAAATTTTTCCCTAATCTCCAACCTGAACCTCCCCTGGTGCAACTCGAGGCCGTTTCCTCTCGTCCCATGGCCTGTTCCTTGGGAGAAGAGACCGACCCCCCCCCCGGCTCCCCCCTCCTTTCAGGGAGTTGGAGAGAGCAATAAGGTCTCCCCTCAGCCTCCTTTTCTCCAGGCTGAACACCCCCAGCTCCCTCAGCCGCTCCTCACAAGACTTGTGCTCCAGACCCTTCAGCCCCTCAATGTCTTTCTTGGTGTGAGGGGCCCAAAGCTGGACACAGCACTCAAGGTGGGGCCTCACCAGTGCCCAGGACAGGGGGACGATCACTGCCCCAGTCCTGCTGGCCACACTGTTCCTGATGTGGTCCAGGATACAATTGGCCTTCTTGGGCACCTAGGTCTACAGCTGGCCACCTGGTCTACAACTCCTTTTGGTTCTCGATTGGTGCTGTGAGAACTGTGAGATCCTCCTTTCTGCTGTGCCTCGGTGAACTGAGACATCTCTGTAGACAGCAGCTATATTACAGCCCGTTGGCGAGGTGTTGCATGGTTTTGGTTTGCAGACTGCTGTGCTAAGACAGTGCCAGATTCCATATGTGCTCTGTGGGTGTGTGTATATGGGTGTTTGTACGTCTGTGTATGTGGAGTCACTTGCTCAAGTGGTCCTCAGATTTGCCACTGGCAGATGGGACACAAATGCAAGATGTTTCTCTCATATAGCATCCTGGTGAGGGATTGGAGAAGTGAAAACACAGTTCTTAGGCACAAATGCTGGCTCGGAGGAGAATGGATTGAGAGCAGCCCTGAGGAGAAGGACTTGGGGGTGCTTGTGGACGAGAAGCTCAGCATGAGGTGGGAACGTGCTGGCAGCCCAGAAAGCCAACCCTCATCCTGGGCTGCATCCCCAGCAGCGTGGCCAGCAGGGCCAGGGGGGGATTCTGCCCCTCTGCTCCGCTCTGGGGAGACCCCACCTGGAGCACTGGGTCCAGCTCTGGAGTCCTCAGCACAGGAAGGACATGGAGCTGTTGGGATGGGTCCAGAGAAGGCCACAAAGATGCTCCAAGGGCTGGAGCCCCTCTGCTGTGAGGACAGGCTGAGAGAGCTGGGGGGGTCCAGCCTGGAGAAGAGAAGGCTCCGGGGAGACCTTAGAGCCCCTTCCAGTCCCTCAAGGGGCTCCAGGAGAGATGGGGAGGGACTCTGGATCAGGGAGGGGAGCCATAGGATGAGGGGGAAGGGTTTTAAACTGAAAGAGGGGAGATTGAGATGAGATCTCAGGAAGAAATTCCTTGCTGTGAGGGTGGTGAGACACTGGAAGAGGTTGCCCAGAGAAGCTGTGGCTGCCCCATCCCTGGAGGGGTTCAAGGCCAGGCTGGATGGGGCTTGGAGCAACCTGGTCTGGTGGGAGGTGTCCCTGCCCAGGGCAGGGGGTTGGAACAGGATGATCTTTAAGGTCCCTTCCAACCCAAACCATTCTATGATTCTATGATTCCATGATTCTTTTCTTTTCAGTACAGTTAGGCCTGCTTCTTTGGATATTTTAAAAAATCATTAAACCGACAACAGTAAAAGATTAAAATGGAAAAGGTGGTAAATACTGGCAGTTCCTTCAGTGGTGGAGCTCATGAGTTTTACTTCTTTGTGGATCTGTGTTTTGTGGTTGGATGCTTTAGTGTTTAGTAATGTAGAAACTCTTCCTGCAGATGGGGCCTTCATAGTGGCTCTTTTCACTGTGGATTATCCAGCGTCTAATCAGACTAATGTTCACTTTGAACCCTTTTCCTTAATGAATGCACTGAGTTGTAATAATCTCTTAAAAAGCTTTTTTAACTTTAATAGCACGGATATGGATACTGCACTGATACTTCATAGCCAACAGCTCTTCTCCTGCCATCTAGTAGAAACCAACGGACATGGGAAGAGATTGTGAAGAATAACTGCAAATTGCCATTTGAAAACTGTAACATAAGAGAGAAAATCATAAAAATAGATTTCTTTTGTGAAGTAAAACAATAGTTTCATTAGTAGTTTAAATAAGTGAGTGATAACATAATTCAACCTGATTATTTTTTTTTTTTTTGCAGTAGGAATACCTAAATAGTAATTTAGTAGAGATTGGCAATAAATGGTTGTGCTGTTTCCCAGTGTGGGAAGAATGATAATATGTAGAAATCGTGAGGATGGAGAGTGAGAAATAACAAAACAAATCATGCTTATTTATTATAATTTAAAAATTTATTCCCTTTGGTGCTGTTCATGTTTGGTTTGTCTTTACTTTCTGCAAATGAAATGTATTTTATAGTTATGGTAGTTCAACAGGATTAAGCGCTTTTTAAGAAACAGATTAATGCATTTAAAGGCACATTGGTGACTAACAAATATTTTTGTCTCTCTGGCTGCTCCTTGTGGTCATATCTTCATTAGGGAGACAAAAATACATGTATAACAACATCCTAGTTCACCTGTAGCAATTAACACCAGATAAAATCCTCATTAAGACAAAGTCAGTTTGTAGTTATAAGCCAATTTAGCAGATTTGAGTAAACTGTTGTTCCCTCCGGGCCCTCTGATGTTGGCTAAAAGAACTGCAGACTGTTTTTTCTCATAATAGCGTCTGTTTTTCACTCCATAAACCATCAGTAACTTTGGGTGACTGTTCAGTGAAAGTCCTCTGATAAACTAGTTACCATGTGCCAATAATGCAATTCTTTTATATTTTCGTGAGGAGTGTGCAGCCTTCTTGTTTGTGCAGTACTTTTTCCCAAAAAAAGGTGAAAAGAAAGAATTTTGTAAATGCAGAGTTCAACTTTGGATCGTTTAGGTACCCAAAATTGCCATTCAAGCAGGTTCTCAGTCTTTGCTGGCTCAGGGTGCCCTGTTCAGTAGTAGGGTGTTGTTAACACATAACAGCAAAATATAAAAAGGCCCTGGTGTGGGTAAGGCACATACAGTTTTCATAGATATTGAGTCGTTATGATTGGATTTCAGGTTCAATCGGGGCTTCTTGTGTAATGCTCTTTATCTTTAGCTGATAGCTTTGGGAGGACTGAGTGGAATTCAGTCTGGAATTCAGAGACCTTAGAGCCATTTCCAGTCCCTAAAGGGACTCCAGGAGAGATGGGGAGGGACTCTTGATCAGGGAGGCGAGCCACAGGTTGAGGGGGAAGGGTTTTAAACTGAAAGAGGGGAGATTGAGATGAGATCTCAGGAAGAAATTCTTTGCTGTGAGGGTGATGAGACACTGGAAGAGGTTGCCCAGAGAAGCTGTGGCTGCCCCATCCCTGGAGGGGTTCAAGGCCAGGCTGGATGGGGCTTGGAGCAACCTGGTCTGGTGGGAGGTGTCCCTGCCCAGGGCAGGAGGGTGGGACTGGATGATCTTTAAGGTCCCTTCCAACCCAAACTGTTCTATGATTCTATGAACAAAATGATGAGTCAAACCCTCTGTATTTCTTGCCAGATGCAGTTATGATTTTGATTAGTGTTTTTATCACAAACTGATGAAAGTAACTTTACATTTTGCAATTCTGGTATCGTTTCAGGGTATGACTCGAGAAAATAGCGTGGAAATATTGAAAAGTGGCAGCTCACATGAAACTGATTTGAAAATTCAGTGCCTATTTGTGGAGGTAATTTCAGTTGTAGAATCTGTGGTGCCCATAGATTAATTCTGCTGGTATTTCAGTGCTTGGATGAAAACCTGTAAGTACTAAAAGTGCTGTTTGAAAGGTAATTTGAGTTTTTTTTACTGGGAGAAAAGTTTATTCACTGACAAGCTAAAAATGAGTCAACTCTATTAACAGCTGGTCTGGAATATAACCATTAAAAGCTGATATTTCATGTGGAGAAAGCCAGTTTAGAGAGTTGAGTGTGCAAACTCTTTCAGAAGACCAGGGCCTGGAAACTGGCCTGCTTTCACCACAGATAAGTAATGAATTTTTCTTGTAGACATTTTCACCATTTTCTTACGCAGGCAGTTGAGGCCTGTGCCCTATGAGGTACTCTTGAAACGTTTGAAAACCACCCAACCCACTGCATAATACAATATAGCCTACATTTTTTTCCCTGGATTTCTGTCTTTCTTTAAGACAGAAGAATGGACATGGGTTTCTACAGACAAAAATGGTCTGAATAAATTTTAGTCAACTTTTGATTAATTTTTTTCTACACTCAATGAAAATTTGCATTCAGAGAATCAGCAGAAACATGATTTTTGCAGTTAATTAAGGTTTAACGTAATGATATCCTAACTATTTGGGTTGTTTTCTTTCCTAATATTTAAGAAATGCTTGAAGTTTTCCTCTGAATAGATTAGAGGGTGGTACTAACCTCCTCACATCTCTGTGATGTCCGTGTGATCTCTGTGACCTGCTCTAGTCCTCATTTCTCAAGAATATTTCTTTCTTTAGGTCGCAATCCCAACCACGTACCACATTTGCAGGTTTGCATAAAATAGCTTGCCTGTTTTCTGGCTGCACTCGTGTTCAGCCTCAGGTCAGATAAAATACTGGAGATTTTCTGTATTTTATTTTCTTCCTAGCACCAAGTCCGTTCCTTTCTTAGGCTGCTGGGGAGTTGGGATGAGGTGCTGGGATGATGGATATTTTTTTTTTTGCAATGAGCTCCCCAAGAAAGAATAGAGGGAGAGGAGAAGATGGGAAAAGATGAAATAGCTGGAATAGAAAGATCTCCTAATCTCACGGCATGACTGAAGAGATTTTTAGCTGTTTCTAAACTATGGTGATACATCCTGACCCCTTGACTGTCCAGACTTGGTCATTATTGGAAACTGTTTCCACTCCGTTTCTCCTGTGTGACTTGGTCTCCTTTTGGAGCAGTCAAAATTTGGAGGGTCAGAGGACCTACATGAGGCCCAGGTCTTGCTGCAGGGTGGAACGATGGGGCAGCTGGAATGTCCACCTAGAACTGCAGTTTTGGAGATAATTTCGTGTACCAGGGATAGATTGTGGGCTGCAAACTGCTTGGTTATTGAGAAATACATAAACCTCAGAATCCTTTATTTGAAATGAAATTATTCAGGTCAATGCCAAGAAGAAGAGACAGGGAGCAGCAATAAGAAGGTTGTGGGTTTTGTTTTGAAGGAAAGAGGAGGTTGGGAATGTGTTTGAGGTAGAACAGGATGATGAGGAAATGGCCTCAAGTTGTATCAGTGGAGGTTCAGATTCGATATTAAGAAAAAATTTTACATGGAAAGGGTTATTAAGCCTTGGAATGAGCTGCCCAGGGAAGTGGTTGAGGCACCATGCCTGAAGGGATTTAAAAGAGGGGTTGACATAGTGCTTAGAGACATGGGTTAGTGATGGGTTCTTTATCAGAGTTAGGTTGATGGCTGGATGATCTTAAAGGTCCCTTCCAACCTGGACAATTCTATGATTCTACAGTGCTATGCATTCGGAGAGGGACCCCTTAGGTTAAAAGCTGAAAGGGGAGAAGTTCTGCAGTGCAGTGAACTGTGTCTTGAGGTACACATAGCACAGTGGGGTTGTGAAGCTAAAGCGTGCCTCAAAGCTCCCTCATAATAACTATAATCAGCAAAGGGCCTAGTTTGGGCCTCCGTTTTTATTTCATTGTAGTACTGTTCAGATGCAGAAATTAAAAAACAGCTTTCTATTTTGAAGATGAGAAAAATCATATTCCTTATTTTCTGAATGGTCGAGATGCTCTATTACAGTGGCATTTGCAGCAAAGCTTTGCCTGTAAAAAAATCATTAGTTATTTCCACAACTCATCTTGAAGGAGAAAAATAATTCCCAGTACAACTTACATTTTCTCTCACAGTTTTAGAGCTATAAAAAAATTGGTCAACTTCAGGCAAGAAAGTGCTGGGGTCCAAACTAGGTTGCTGCTTACTGGTAAGTTAAACAGAGATTGGTTTATCCAGCACCTCTGAATATTAGGCTGAGGTACCTACACTTCCTTACCCCAAAAAAGGCTGCTAAATCTTTCCACGGTTCTGCTTTCCATCCTGCAGGCAATAATGTTTACTCACCCTTGTAAAGTCATTTGAGGTCTTGTACCTATGACAGTGTGAGTAGTAATTAGCAGTAATGCTGAACAAGGAGGAAAAAAAAGGCTTAGAAGCACTGTATTCAATTTTTTTTTTTTTATAAATAATGGATTCTGACTTTATTTGCATAGCCAAATGATTTATTTCTGTACACATTGTCTGCCAGAGATCCCTGTATAATATTGTCAAGTAATGAAATCTAAAGACACTATGGAATTATTGTTTTGGTATATATGCAATGTTCAATGTAAAGTGGTTTCATGCAGAGAACTGAAATGAGACACAGATGATTCATTTACACATTTATTTACTATCCTGCTTATTCTATCAGACTGAAATGGAGAACAATGCATTTATTTTACAGACATTTGACATAAATTAAACAGATATTTTGATGTTGAACAATTGTACAGACTACAACATGCATATTAATATGTAGATTGGTGCAGAAATATTTAGTTGATCAGCAAAAATCTAGTATGACAAAAATAATAATCACATTTTCTTTTTTTATGAAGTTAAAATGCAGCTGATATGGAGACATTGATACGAATACCACTACATGTGAGAAGTTATTAGTCTAATGGAGTCAGATGGATAGCTGAAAAAGAAAAGCTATTGTCCAACAGACTTGTCTACAAAAAGAAATTAAGTCAAAATGTTTCTAACAAATACAATAATAATGAAAAAAAGCATGTTTGATGCAATTACCATTGCAAAATGCCCTATAATTCCCCTGCCCCACCCCCAAATACAGACAATGCGTGAAGCAAAAGCAGCAAATTCTCCCATCGAATGTCTGGGGCATTTTGTAAAGGCAGATGAATGAGATTAGACAAGACTTATCACAGATGCTTTTATCTCCTAGTGACAGTTCTTTTAAAGAAAGATCTCTTGTTAATATAGCAATTGATGATGAAATGTTGCTAATTCTGTAAAATTGAACAATAGTGAAGACACTGCTATCGCGCCAAGAGAACTTGAAAAAATACTGTTGTGCTTTTTTTTTTTTTTGTTTGCAGCATTCAGAGCATTCACAGAGGAATACAAAGTAAAGGTCATTAAACTCAATGAAACTAATAATCGTCATGCTACGGTATCTATGAAACTAACACAGTCATAACTTATGAACATGAATTAGTACATATTTTTTAGTTGATATTTACAGTGATCTTAAAGCAATAGGCTATTTATTCAACTCTTAGGTTCTTTGTACACTAATCCCTCCATGTTTCAGCTTATCAGCATGGCTCCTTTGACTTTTGAAAGAGTTATATAGGTAAAACTCTGCATAACTCTTTGAAAATTTAGAGGTATAAATCCAGAACTCTGCATCCTAGCAGAAGTACCCACAAATGTCCCCAACAGTGCTTTTTTCTTTATTTTGTAATACATGTTAGAAACTGTTCCTTTTGCCTAAAGCTATAATATATTGCTCCATCCTTCAGTTTTATACAGGCAGAATTCCCATTGGCGTTCTGCTTAAGGACTTCAAGAACAGGCATAAATGTTTTGTATTCCAAACCTCCACTGAGAGATGCTATCTGAGCAAAACTTTGAGCGAAAATATCACTGTAAGACATAAGTCCTCACCTTGAAACTGTTAAAAATATAAGATAAGGAATAGGCTTTTTGTTTCTTGCATTACCTTTTACGAGATACATCCTAGACGTCAGAGCAACTAAGCACACGATCAAAACCCTACTAGCCCCCCAGTTTAAATAAATTTCGACTGATGATTCAAATGGAAAGATACCTAGACGTGGTAGATGGGCACAAAATACTCGAGCTGGCTTTCTGCTCCTCCATCCCTGCTTAGCCAGTTGCACAGCCATTTGCTTTTATTCATACCGGTATAAAGTAAGAGTTATTGTTAAGTCATTTTAATCATTCCACCGATTTAACTGTTTTGGAGAGAGTGTTGCTTTGGTGCTGTGCGTACTGTCTTAACCAAATGGAACACCAACTGAATATAGAAATCTGCAGTATTTAAGAGTGTGGTCCAAATGGCAAACCACAACTCTCCAAGGGTTATCAAGAATTTATTGTTTAGATGATTCCACCTGGGTTAAGGTGGAGAACACGAGGGACAATTTCATCTTTGACTCTATATTGCCCTTTTTATGTAATACCACTGTTGACAATGGCAACATTTTCTTGAGTAAGGGATTTAGCCAAGACTACATGGACTGGAGGTAATAACCATTGTATTGTGGAAAAAGTTACCCTAATGAAATTAATGACCCAGATTGCTCTTAGATTCAGGGTTTACATTAACCACGGGACTACAGTCAATGTCTAAGGTAACAACATGTCACCATGCGGTTTGGTTCATAGGTATAATTAGGATAATCTTTTTTTTTTGAATTAAGTGTTAGCTAATGGCATGATCTTTAGCTACTTATAATTAAAAAGAGCAATAATATTTATGTGCTACTTCCTTGTTCTACAATGGGATCCATCATGATCGGTGTTAGGAGTCATAAAAGAAAATTAAATAGCAATTAATAATATAAGACTTTAAGGTATTACTGCTGTTTTGGAAGAAATCTCCATTGCACTAAAGGGTAATACCTCTGAAATATCATAACACAACATTTCCAGAAAAATATTATTTAAAGCTGCCCCTTAACAAATGCAAAGACAAGGACGTTACTCCACCTGCGGATATTACACGGTGTCCGATTACTGAACAAGAAACCATAGCACGATGCAAACAATTTTGTCTCTCTTTGTCCAAACCTTTCTTCATTAAGGAAACCCACACAGTGGCTGTGAAGGATTTGGCTTCCAGAACACTTGATCTACTTTAGAGTATGAAAGCGTTTCAGCCGGAGTTCAAACTGAGTACCACTAAATAATAAAAACTTACTGGACAAGAGACAAATATTCACACTTACACTGATGGCTCTTTTAACAGCATTTACCAGTCACCTGCTTTCACAAAAGCTCTTGCAAAAGCACTGAAACATCTTGCAGGTTGAGGGGGACGCTGGAGGAGTTGGAGCCTTTGAAAACTAGAAAATACGTGAAGCTGTGAAACGGTAGAGCTGCAACAACAACGGAGAGAAATGACACTCAGTTCTTGCTCCTTGGTTCAAACGCAATAGAGTCAATTTGGCCACTTGCTCCAGACTCCCCCAAACGCTTTCCTGATAAACAAGACACACCTATCACCTCCTGTGGTGGGTTGTCTTCTCTCTGTTCCCAAGAAGGAAGAGAAGGCTGGTCTTCGGAGGGCAATGGGAAGAATTCCAAAGACCAACAAAGATAAGAACACACAGTATCTTCTTTTTCAGGAAAGTCTTCTGGAAACCAATTACAGATCGGATGTTCGTGTACCCGGCGAGTGGGTAAGAACAGCCCTAAAAATCTTCTGGTTCCGGGATAAAAATTAAGATGGGGTAGGATTGGAATTAAATCTTTTGCTACTGGCATTTTCACCAAGTGTGAACAAGGACTATTTTATAAATGTTTAATCATATCTCTTGTCTCTATAGTATATTAAAACACGCTGTGTTTACTTACAATTCTCTGCTTTCCTTCCCCCTTCCCTGCATTTGCATTTCTTGCTTGATCTGTGCTGGCTACTTTGAAAAAAACCATAATTCTTGCATTTTTTTTGCGTTTAAACTATTTTTTGCATGATCAAAATTTTAAACTTTGTTTTCTATCCAAATTATTCAAAAATTATATAAATGAAAAAACCCAGTCAGTTAGGCCCTGGACATTTTTACCAGGCTGACTATAATAGGGCTTCAAAAAGACAACTGACTTTTCCGCTGGACTGCAGTTTAGAGATGAGATTGAAGGAGTTAATTAAATAATTCAAAGGTAAACCTTGTTTCAAATAGACCTAAGGGAACAGAAGCTCAGTCTACATGTTGGGGGAGAGACCTACTTTTAAAAGAAGTAGTTGTTTTCCAAGGAATAAAAATAAGTTGCCCAGCGTTACCTGTTAGAAAAGACTGAAGAAACCAATTGTCATTTTGATTTATGTACGTTACAGGCAAAAATTGCAATTTTCTGGACATGCTCTTGGTTGGGTAATACTGTGCTAAAAAGCTCAAGTTGCTCCGGTGTTAGATCAGATATCACCTCTCTAACTTCGCTGATGTTCGAATTTTGAGACCAATTTTGGAGTGAGGACACAGTGCATTAGGTTGCTGCATTCGCACAGAGGCTCCTACGTTCTGTACAATGAAGCATTAAAAGGCTTTTTGTGTTTTTTATTTAAAAAAAGTGTATTTCATATAAATTCTGTAGTGCAATAACTTCCTACACCATGTTACATTCTTTACGTGATACGCTTCCCCTGTAAACAGCTTTCCTGGATGAACTTCCTTTGCGGTTTGTGCGATCTATTATTCCCCCCCTCCTCCCCCCCCCCCCCCGATTTGGATTATTGTGACTGTTTACTCCAAAATTCTTCCGCTTACTCCGTGAATGTCTTTTAAAGGTGTACATTTGGTTTCGTCGTCATTGAAAAGGAATTAAAACTTGGATTCGGAAGTCTGCAGTTAGTATAAAATATAAAAAATCGATTGCTTGCAAAGCTAGCTCCCTGAACTGTCTCCATTCCCCAGCGGTACGAGGAGTCAGACCCCTTGCAGGTGCGCGGGGGGAGTAACTTCATCTGAAGACTCCTGAAGTTGCTCTGAAATTCCGCGACTGTCGGAGACTGACTCCCGAACTCAAACCCGACCCTCCCCTTAATTGTGGCGAATGGGTAATAAGTCTGAAATGGCTTCGAAGGTTTAGAAAAACAGAAAAAAAAAATATATATATTACTCAGGTAATTTTTGCATAATTTGCTACATAGGGATTCGAGATGAACGAAGCGATCCTGGGCTGCGCTCCTTACCCGTGCTGCAATGGAATGAAAACTAGGTCCAGTCCTGCCACTTCTCCAGTAAATGTTGGTATCGGGAATTACACACGAGCTAGATGTTAAGGAGTGGATCCCAAGACTGGAAAAACCAAACATCTAAAACTGTGCTTCTGGAAATATATTGAGCATAGTCAAAAGTGCGTTATGAAATTATACCCAAAGCACTTCTAAAGCTTGATCCTTTTGCTTCCAAGATTTCAAAAACCCACCACATCTGTTAATAAAGAGAATTGCATTTCCTTTGCTTGTACAATTGCAAAATAAATGTGCTTCTCTGAAAACATTTAAAATATGGCAGTCAACAAGGGCCTGGTCTTCTCATCTAATTTATATAGTTAAAGCTCTTGTCGGTTTTAATCAAGACTCTTGCCATCCTCATTTATATTTCAGTCAACCCCTTTTTCCATCAGACTCCCATTGGTTTCAGGGGAAATTCAGCTGCACAAGGATTGAGGCTTTGCTTTCACCGCTCTCGAATTAGTGATTTTAAGAGGGCAGAGCCAGGTTTGCATGGGGTTTAGCTCGGGAGAGCAAATCCCTGCTCCTGCAGCACGTTCCCTACGGCTGGACTCCTCCCTTCTCACCAAGCGGCGCAGATCTCAGGGGGCTCTGCCAAAGCCTAAGGGTCACCAGGGAGAAAAAGCACGGGGAAGGAACACAGCACAGACCTCAGTCCTGCCAGGACAACAGTGTTATCTCGAGCGGGATTTTCTCTGTGGATCCAGAGCATGGGACCGGATCCCACTTGGACTTAATTTTGGTCTTCGTTAGTTCACTAGGATGTAAAGGCAGATCGAACAGGCCCACGTGATTTCATAAAACTGCACATAGAAAATACAGACCAACACTTTAGGCATATAAAAATTGACTGGCATTTAGTTTTAGTCACTGAAAATATCTAGGAAGAAAAAAAATAAAAATAAAAATAGAAGATTAATGACTATAAAATACTCAAGAGCTAAGTTTTGGAACAGCGAGACACAACATGATTGAAAAATTGTAAGCAGAATGCCATATAAATAGGGAAAACTGAATGCAGCAACATGTTGCAGTGAACTGCAACTAAACAAAAAAATCCATTTTTAGTTCGAGAATTAATGACCAGACATTTTTCAGAAGAAATAACATTATGTTCCCCATTTTTCAAATGACTGAAGAGACACCTCAACATTATCTTCTTACGGAAATCAGAAAACTTAAGGAAATATAAAAAATATTAAAAAATCTGTTGGTTTTTTTTTTTTTGTGCTGGGATTGTGCTGTGCTAATTGTTTGGCTCAGCCACCAGAATCCTTATTTTGGGGGTTTTCCAACTTGCTTCTTTTCCCTGGGCCAGGCTTCAGTGAGGTCTGTGGCGTCAGCCCAGCCGTTTCAAGCAAAGGGCAACGTTGCTCTTTTACATCGAATGCTTCGGGTGCCTGACTTACACTCATTTAAGTGACAGAAAATGACATTTAAGGAAAAATTAAGCCAGGTCCACTATTGGCTGTTGTTAGAAACCACGTGTTGGTTGATCTAAGGTGCTTTTAAGGCTCCCATTCTTGCTGTCCCGGTGCCTTCGCAGCGCTTGCTGTTCCAGCACTGACCTGGAAGAAGCGTTCTCTCCCTTCTGTGCAGGGGGAAAGGAGAGCCCCGGTCTCTGGCAAGAAGCCCGTGGAGCAGCAGGGAACCGATGCTACAATTTCTAAACACCTTCTCAGGGTTTTTAACCGCAGGACCCTCTGTCTATCAGCTACGAGGCTGGGCGGCTGCTCTTACACAGCTGTTGTAAGGGAGTACCCAATTTCAGGAGAAAATCAGAGGATGGCCAAAAAAATACCTCGATTCTGCTTTCCTAATTAAAAAAAGAAAAAGACTATTTTGTAGGGCATACTAGGTACCATAGCATAGGAAGCTGTTAGTGCTGGATAGAAAAAATCACAGCTTTTTTTCCAGACTGTTGTTAGGTGGGTACTTTGTGATGAAGGCTTTGGTTCAGCATCTCTCTTACAAAGCTGGAGAATATCGGAGTCACCAAAGATGCTTTGGCAGGATCGACGTTTCCCTTTATTTAAGCAGAGGGGAGAGCCTGTGCTCTGCTTTTGGAACAGCCATGGGCAGATGGGTTGAGGCAAAAGTTGGTGAATCCGGTGGTACCTTCTGTCAGTCCAAAAGATTGAACTGAAAAACCCAGACAAACCTCAGGACATGGAAGACTTGGGGCGAGTCACATGTACTTGAAGCCTGTTTTTTTCCAGCTGTATGATTTGGGATAATAAAAGGTGCAGCTTCCCCCTGCAGAGCTTATCTCTTACGCCCTTACACCGTAATGGCTTCAGCAACGTCGCCATTATTGAAGCATGGGCACTTCATGTAAAGAAAAGGGAAAAAGAGCTCAAAGCTCATGTGGAAGCAAATATTGTTCAATCGAAGGAAAAAAAGAATATGGGTAATATTTTTTTTTAATGCCAAGTTCAATATTCTGAGAGATTGAGAAGTTTGGGATATGCCTATATAGCCTTTTGGCACTACTTATTGCCATGGAAATAACTCTACGTTTTTTTTTTTAAAATGGAACTTTTTTTTTTCTTAATTATGAAATGTTGGCGGTTTTCTATAAAAATATCAAATGCTTCAAGTTCTGGTCATTAAATCTTTGCTTTTCCTCACAGGATCATTACTTAAACTGACAAACGCAATAACTAAAGTTATGCAAATAATAAAAAAAAACCAAAAACCCATCGTGATTTACAGCACAGGTAAACTAAAATACCGTAGTCCTTAATTAACAGATATACTCATGAGCTTTTTAACAGAAAGCAAGATACGTGAGATGCTTTAAGTAGAAGTTGCAATTTTGCAACATTAAGTCTGTACAAAACCTCCAGGCAGCACGCTGTGAAGGAAGTACCTGTGTCCCAGGAAATGCTTTTTTTTTTTTTCCATAAATCCTTGTTAACAGTAGCTTTCCCCCCAACCCCAAACTATTTACAAATATATGCATTTTGCAAGCTCAGAGCACCTTGGTTCACATCTTTCTGAGTGCATGCACTGACATTTCATCCTTTCATGTGCAAATTCTAAAATTCATTGTAACCAAGAAAACAAAACCAAACAAAAAGTTAAAAGAGTTCAAAATCTTGTCTACAATCATGAGTGAAAGGATCAAAAATGTCAGATGTTGCAGAACACTGGCTCCTAACAGAGCTCTCTTTATTTTATTCACTGTTCTTGTGTCATTTTTTCCCCATTTTTTTTCAGTTTGTTACAAAAAGCAGTCTTTTTTTTTTTTTAAATTAAACAGTATTTAAACTAAACGACTCTTCATGCCATGCAAAAATAACATTTTATGCACTTTTTTTTTTTTGAGGCTTTCCATGTTTTTAGTTCATAGGCATTGCTAACTGTGTTGTAAGAAAAAAGTATTTTTATTGCTTTTGTAACTAGTCACATGCTAGTTTCCCGTGTGGGACAGTAACCAGTTTCTCCTGGACTCGAATGGATTTCTGGGGCAAATAAATGGTTTTCCATTTTGTGGCCTTCTTGGCTACTGTCCTTCTTTACCTCACCCACAGCATGGTAAATGTCCTGGGTACAGTTGTGGCTCATGCTTTTGGGTGAAGAGCTGACCTGGGGCTCCTCTGTTAAATGGTTGCCGTCACCGTGTTTATCCCCGCAGCAATTTGTCTTGACGTCCTCTTGCTTTTCGTGTTTTATACCGTGTAACTCCATAAACTCTTCTTCTTCTCCAGTGTCTATCTCAGTGAAGCTCCTCCTCTCTTTCGAAGGGAAAGTGAAAACCTTTTGCTTGGGAAAGAGAGGAGATGATTTTTTAAGCGGTCCCTGGCAAAGCGCCGACGCGTCAGCACCAAGTAAAGGTCGGTCACCTTGGGGGGAATTTTCTTCTAGGAGGATGGTGCTGATGTGCTGAGGGGTGGCCTGGGTGAAGTCTGCTCCTGCCGTTACTGGCAGCGGCCTTGCGGTGCTGGGTGGAGTTTGCGGAGCACCACCTCGATTGTCTTTAAAATTAACTTTAAGGGACCTAGATTTTAATGGGTTGCTACCTTTCAGGGAACTTTTGGGGCTTTCCATGGCAGTGTCTAAATGCAAATGACCATGCAAAACAGTTTGGGATCCACTGCCGTCACTGGTAACAGCTCTGTCGATTGGATTATAGTCAAAGGTGACATCGGTTGGAGAAAACATTCTGTCTTTTGTGAACGGTATAAACTGAGAACTCCTTACTCTTTGGTTGTCTTCCAGGGTAACAGCATCGGCTGGAAACCTCATTTGAAAGTGTGAGCCAGGAAAGAGAGAAAGGGGAGACCTCTCCGTTTCCGTGAAGTCGGTCGCACAGCTGGCAAAACTGTCGATGCTGGATGTGCTTCTCATGTCCATTACGATGTCCGTAGGTCCAGTTGGCAACGGGTCTCTCTGACCTGTAACTTCTTCCATTTCTATTTCTTCTTCGTACACCGGCGGCTTTGCTGACTGGTCCTGGTAACCAGCGTTAAGATTAGGCTGAGACTGAGTTTTAGTAATTTCATTGTACAACATCTCCAGCTTTTGGGCACTGAGGTGCTGAGGGCTGGAGGACGCCGCGGCATTGTTCAACTGCTCGTGGGAGTCTTGTTGACTAACTTCTTGGTATTTGTTCTCATAAGACTTGTTGGAGCTTGTTTCAGACATTGTCCTTCTGGCCCATTTCCACCGGCTTGGGGACAGGTGGTTGTCATCAGGTGTCTCCTTTGGATTGGCTGTTTCTCCAGGCTTGCCTGAATCTACTGCTACATCTATCATTTCCATACTGCGAGCGAAGGCATCTTTCAGGTTCATGGAGACGATGCTGCCATTTCTTTTAGCTCGCTCAAGTGCTTCCCTCCTCTTAATTGCCTTCTCCTGTCTTTTCTGCTCCTTATAAAACTCTGAGAAGTTGTTCACAATAATTGGTATGGGCAGGGCTATGACCAGCACTCCAGCGATACAGCAAAGTCCTCCAACTATTTTACCTAATAACGTCTTAGGATAAATGTCACCGTATCCTACAGTTGTCATAGTGATTGTTGCCCACCAGAACGATGCGGGGATACTGGTAAATTTTGTAGCATCCTCATCCTTTTCAGCAAAGAATACAAGACTGGAAAATATCATTATTCCCATGGCTAAAAATAGTATCAGCAAGCCCAATTCATTGTAACTCCGCCGGAGCGTAAAACCTAAAGACTGAAGGCCTGTTGAATGTCTGGCAAGCTTAAGAATCCTTAGGATCCTCATAATCCGGAATATCTGAACCACACGTCGGACGTTTTGGAACTGCAGGACACTTTTATTGGACTCCGTGAGGAAAATGGTGACATAGTAGGGCAAGATGGCCAGTAAGTCAATGACATTTAACGGGCCTTTGAAGAACTTCCACTTATTTGGTGAGGACAGAAAACGCAAAAGGTACTCCATGGTAAACCAAGCGATACACACAGCTTCAACGTGTGCTAGCTGGGGGTTGTCATTTGGCTGCCCAAATTCATCTATTTCTTGAAGCTCTGGCAGCGTGTTAAGAGACAAAGCAATAGTGGACAGTACGATGAACAGAATGGACACAATGGCCAAAATCTGTAAAACAAAATAAACAACGTTTTGGTTAGAGGGGTAGGAGTGTATTTGTCAGGGCTTGCTTAACTCCTGCATAATGCGCCTTCGTCAAATAAACTCCAAATGGCAGAAGCTGCCTTGGCTGCTGCGTTCGTTATTTTGTTTTAATGGAAGAAAACATTAGAAACATCTTAGACACGGTCAAAACCCGGTGGTTTTACTGCAGTTAAGACAAGTCATTTCAGAAAGCAAGCCGTGATGGGTCTTACCATTTGTAAGTTACAATGGGAGGTGAGATTTATTATTGGAAGTTACCAAGTGAAGGATATAAATTTCCTGCGAATCACAGAATCACAGAATCACAGAAGGCTATGGGGTTGGAAGGGACCTCTGGAGATCATCCACTCCCATCCCCTGCCAGAGCAGGGTCACCATTCTTAACACAGCTTTTACCTGACTGCACCCTGTATTAATCAAAGATTAGATACGGCTCAGCTGAACTTCCCCTGAGAAGTTATACTTCATTGTGAACCTGTGTGCTTTTTTCTCTGCTTTATATACCGATAACACAGTTATGCCGGGAGCCTTTCCACAGCATCTGTTGTTGCAGAGCTGCAAAGGAGCAATTTGAAGCCTTGTATCCCATTACACCTTTCTTTTCTGCCTCAATTTGCAGGCTCATTCTACGCAGAAATCCTCACAGCGCTGGCAATAATGAGCAAGGAGATGAATGCACAGGGAAAAAAAAAAAAAGGGCCAGTTTTTAGTGGCAATTTAATGCTGGGAAACCACTGCATTTTCAGGTTGCGACCAGTTCTTGCCCCCCCAGAAATCAGAAACAACAGTATCTGGAGCAGCCTGTTAGACTGCTTCGTTAAGGAATATTTCACTATCCGTTGCCTCAGCAGCAGATTCAGATGTCTCACATCCAGCCCATATGAAAGGAATTTAAATATGTCCATTCTTTCTGAAGCATTTTGAAAATTGATAAGGAAATATTTTTAAAGTTTAAAAAGAGTTGGATTTTTATGTGTTTTTGTAGAACCGTAGCTGAATGACACAAACTGCCAGAATCTCTCATTTAAGCAGAATATTGTTTATGTTCTGGAATGCAGACTAAATATAATATGTCAAGAATTACATAGCTGAACTGTGGCTGTTGACTGATGACCTGCAGTAGGCAAAATTATCCAGGCCCTTCAGTCCAGAAGACAGTTCCAGAATCCTGCCCAGAACACGGGAGGTTCTGCTGGTAAAGATTCAGCAGAGGTTCAGGGGAGGTTTTGTTTCCTCTGCAGGTCGCTACGGGCCTTTCTGATAAACTCGGGGCTTCTGTCAATATGAGGGACATCTGGTTTGTAAGGACTTCCCAGGACAGTACTATCTGCCTGCAACGTGTTCTTTGGGTGGACTCAGAATAGGGAGTCCCTTTTTTGTCCTTCTTCTATTTCTCGTAGTTGCTATTGTTCCTCCGAGGGATCCCCTGCCTAACGAATTGTAAAATCTAATCAATTGCGATCATTAAAACATGCTGTGTGTGGAATGATGCACAACTTTAATTACACGATAAACTACCAGACAAAAGCTGAAGCTTCTTACATTGGAAGAAACCAAAATACTTTCTTTTTGCTGTGATTTTTTTTTCCACCAAGAACAGACTCATGCTTATAGGTGATGTGTATAAAACACTAAAAATTCCAGGCGGTTCTGTAGATTTTATTCAAATGGGTGGCAGAGTTCAGGCTTGCTTGTTACCAGCGTATGAGTGAATGGCTGGAAGAAACCGGTAAGTGGTTGTTGTCACTAAAACCCCCTGGGTGGCAGCTCTGAACGGGAAAGTTTTGTATCCAAGACCTATAAAATGCAGAGAGTTTTAGCATCGTCACACAGTGTCTCTCAGTGTTCACAGGTCACACATTTGTTCAGCCTGGAGAAAAGGAGGCTGAGGGGAGACCTTCTTGCTCTCTCCAACTCCCTGAAAGGAGGGTGGAGCCAGGGGGGGTCGGTCTCTTCTCCCAAGGAACAGGCCATGGGACAAGAGGAAACGGCCTCAAGTTGCACCAGGGGAGGTTCAGATTGGAGATTAGGAACAATTTTTACACGGAAAGGGTTATTGCACATTGGAAGGGGCTGCCCAGGGCAGTGGTGGAGGCACCATCCCTGGAGGGATTTAAAGGACGGGTACACACAGTGCTTAGAGACATGGGTTAGTGATGGGTTTTTATCAGAGTTTGGTTGATGGTTGGACTCAATGATCTGAAAGGTGCCTTCCAATGTAAACAGTTCTACGATTCTAAGAGGTGCTATACATTGACTCACCCCTTTTCTAGGATCTTTTATATGCTGGTGAACATTTAGGCATAAAATAAATTCCCTGTGACAGACTGAAACGTCACCGTTTCCTAATTAAAACCGGTTCGATGACAGTCAGGCAGATCCGTTCTCACGATCTGATTTTGTAAGAACAAGGCACCTCAAGTAATTGTGTCCTTGTATCGTACAGCTTTTTCCTCTGCTGTTATTTACGCTGTGATGCCGGCCCCAAGGAGGAAGCAAGCAGTTTGACAGAAACTGCAAGCTCAACAGTTCCGATCTGCGCCGTGTTTATTTGTCCTTGGAATTCTGAAAGTATAATTATGTTACTGAGTACGTTGGAGAACCAGAGCCCTCATTAGCTATTTCCCAGCAATTTCAGTGATGTGGAGTACACTTCCTTTAAGCGTCAAACTTTTTCACAGTGAAATGTGATCGAGGCAACTTTTCACAGTTTTTTTCACGTGGCCTTTTGTCCGTCTCTCCCACCTCACCCGTTTCATTCTTCAGCCCTAGGAAATGCAGTGTGGTCGCCTTCATTCCGTAGCAAGATTGGCTTCTTTTGCTGTTGTTTTAAAGGGATGTATAGCCCTTCTAAATAGGATGGATTAACCAGAGTATGTTTTCTGTAAGAGGCTGCATGATGGATGAAGGCAGGCGTTCCCACAACTCGCTTGGCAGGAGAAATAAATGGATATTATTCCTCCAATAAATATGGCCAAAAAGAAGAAAAAAAAAAAAGCAGCAGCACTGGTAGGAAAAGCTACAAATCTGTTCAGAATATTTCAAAATATGAAAGGTGCTACCTGTTCTGTACTATTATTAGCTGAAGAAGGCCAAAGATAACACATAAGTACAAGATGATGCCAAATACGGACCCTCACACCATGTGCCATTTCAGTTGGTGCTTAGAAAGCTGAATTTGTTCTTAGGAACAGGCTTATTTTTCTCAGAGTGAGGTGGCCTTTCCATCTGTGGAGCTGATGTCACCACTGTGACCAATCTCTCTCCATATACTCGTCACATCTGCGTTCTGCTTAGCTGAGGCTTACCCAACTCCTCTTGGGTACTACAGCAAGTTTGTCAGACTTAGTATGTCCTTGGAAGTACACCCAGCATCACCAAATGGACTTAACAGTACTGATTCTGAGAAATGAGAGCAAATGCTCCACCTGGAGCACTGTGTTCGGCTCTGGAGTCCTCAGCACAGGAAGGACATGGACCTGTTGGAGCGGGTCCAGAGGAGGCCGCAAAGATGCTTCGAGGGCTGGAGCCCCTCTGCTGTGAGGACAGGCTGAGAGAGTTGGGGGGGTTCAGCCTGGAGAAGAGAAAGCTCCGGGGAGACCTTAGAGCCCCTTCCAGTCCCTCAAGGGGCTCCAGGAGAGATGGGGAGGGACTCTGGATCAGGGAGGGGAGCCATAGGATGAGGGGGAAGGGTTTTAAACTGAAAGAGGGGAGATTGAGATGAGATCTCAGGAAGAAATTCTTTGCTGTGAGGGTGGTGAGACGCTGGAAGAGGTTGCCCAGAGAAGCTGTGGCTGCCCCATCCCTGGAGGGGTTCAAGGCCAGGCTGGATGGGGCTTGGAGCAACCTGGTCTGGTGGAAGGTGTCCCTGCCCAGGGCAGGGGGGTGGAACTGGATGGTCTTTGAGGTACATCTGCCTAAGTCTGTGTGTGTGCTGTTCTTGACACCTGGGACTATCCAAAGGAGATGCTCATTGGAGCAGCAAAGACAACACTACAAATTGAGCTGCCTTCCAACTGTAAGCATTATCACACGAGGAGTTTCAAGAATAGTCAGGACATCAGTCTGTAGGCATTTAGGGGAAGGGTCCATTATACTTTCCTTCAGCAATGGAAAGGAGAAGCACATTTTTACATTTGTACAAATTGGATAAGTAGAAGGATGTTTTACCAGCTAATACTAGCGCTTGCCAGCAGAGCACCATGGCACTGCCTTCAGCAGCTGCCGCCGCTCTTCCTTCTGACGCTGCAGAACAAGGTGACGAGGCAGCATCCCTGTCCCTGGTCTCTTCACTGCCTCCCTTCATCCCGTCCCTGGGGTTTCCCAGTTACCAGCATCACCTCTCGCTTCCTGCCCACCCTTCTGCACGGTGCTGCTCCGCAGAGAGGGCTGTTTTGAGCTCACACAGCCGTCTGCTGGCAGTTCTGCACTCAAAATGTTTCCTGGCTCACGTCACAAACAGCCTGGCAGACTCAGAAATCTGTGACTTTGAAGCTGAGGTTTTCACAGGCCACACTGAACAAGTTCAACGAAGAGGCAAGTTGAACAAGTTCAACGAAGAAGCACTATCTTGCTAGTGATAACAGGGTATGGCGCTTACTGGCTGATGTCTTTATCTTAATAGTTCTGCAACACTGAAAATTATGTAAGAATAGATGTATTGCATATGTTTGCAAATACTCCCTGTCTTAAGTCACAGAAAAATTAATTGTCAGCTACTAAAATTAGACCTAGGTACCAATTTAAAATTATCCTAAGACTGTTACTGAGAAATAAATAAGACATCAGCCTCCCGTCGGGTCAGGTGCTCTGACCTCAGCCTCTGCTTTGTCGTAATTAGAGCTGAGTCAGTACTTGTAAGGGTGAAGACAGAATTTCATGATATAGGAAGAAAGAAGGTTATATCATTCTGTCGTTAAGTCTCAAAACAGACATCCTTTGTAGTTATCTTGCAGGGCCCACAAACCATCATTACAAGTGGAAAATTGCTACTGCTTATGCACATCTACCCTTTCAGAGTACGCCTGTCATCTGTTTTTACCTCTCTAGAATAAGCCTAGAATAACTCCTGGCCAGGTCTAACAGCTCCACATAGAATACGGGGTCTAATTCTTGAAAAATAAGATGGAGGAGAGGGGAATAATTTAACAGAATAACATAAATTGAGTTCGTCTTACACCTCTATCACAGCTGCCCTTTCAGGAACCCGTCTGATCCTGGCTCTGACAGCACGTGTGATCACTGAACAGCTTCTCTCTGCTACTCTTGATTTCCTTCTTTGATGACATTATTTCGAATTCTGACCTTTCATTTCCACTTTTTCCTAGATCATTATTATTAATATTTCTAAGGACTAAATTTGAATGTTCTTCATTGATCTGTCAGAGATATTCATTAAGCCTGACATTAACCTCCATATATTAAGCTCTTAGTGTTGTACTTATCTGGTGCCTAAGTGATGATGCACAGTCTTCTCGTCTCTGCGCTGTCACCTTAAAGGCTAAGTGTGGAAATGTGAAAATGCTTTCGCTCAAGATTTAATGACTAGCTCCGTAGACACTCCCTATCATATCTTTAGAGATGAGAAGTGGCAACCAGTTCATCAGTAGATGAGCAGCCACTTCACGTGGGGTTGGAAGGGACCTCTGGAGATCATCTAGTCCACTTCTCTCTCTTCAGTTCACAGAGGGAGGCAGTCTTCACAATCTGGGAAGAGGCACGTGTATTCAATTCAGCATCAATGGAGACAACCCTGAATACTCTTTATTTAGCACTGAGCTATTGAGCATCACTTTGGGCTTGTTAACAGATTAAAATCCATATTGCGTCAGTTGTAATATAATTTTTTTTTGTTGAACAGCAGAAGGCTATCTCAGCTGGAGACATGAAGTCAATTATTTTATGGTAAATTGCAAATTGCCCACTAGGACTTAAGGTGAAAGAAGTGGCAGATCCAGAGTCAGTATAGGTGAATGGGAATTGCTTTATTTTTTTCCACTAGGAAATGGATAAGCCCATGAAATTGTCATATTGTTGACAGAAGTGGAGCTAGTACCTGCTTGAAATTGTAGTGTAACTGGTTTAATCAATTAAATCATTTAATGTAATGTAATTTACAGTGAAAATAAGAAATATATCTAGCTAAAGCTTTCTTTGCTGTATAAGAGTGGGAGAGATTTACCTCCCCATTGCCGATAAACACAAAAAACCCCTTCAAAAGTCATGTTAAAGGCTTTATTTATGAAATAGGTTTGTGTCTGCAAAGCTTTCCGACCTCCCTAAATATTATTTTTAGACAAAACAATTTGTCCATGTGGGTATGAAAAGTTAGCTAAATTTATCAAACTTGAATGAGATGTCTTTAATAAAGTCCCTGCCTGTCCTCATTCAGAAGTTTTCTAAACTTTTTGATGATCACAGCTGGCATGTGTCTTATAGAATCATAGACTCATAGAAGCATATGGGGTTGGAAGGGACCTCTGGAGATCATCCAGTCCAAGCCCCTGGCAGAGCAGGTTGCACAGGAATGTGTCCAGGGGGGTTTGAATGTCTCCAGAGAAGGAGACTCCACCACCTCTCTGGGCAGCCTCTTCCAGGGCTCTACCACTCTCACAGGAAAGAAGTTCCTCCTCACGTTTAGGTGGAACTTCTTATACTCAAGTTTGTGCCCATTTCCTCTTGTCCTGTCACTGGGCACCACTGAAAAAAGACCAGCCCCATCCTCCTGGCACCCTCCCTTTAAGTATTTGTAAGCATTGATTAGATCCCCTCTAAGTCTTCTCTTCTCAAGACTAAAAAAATATTTAGGTTGTGTTTTGTACTGGCTGTCTAATTTTCAAGTAGTGAAAGCTGATTATTATTACTTAGATGAACATCTTAGAATCTTCAGAATTTCCATCTAGGTTACGACAACGAGCTTGTGGCTTCCAGCTCTTTCGCAGACCATATGCAAGACCTGGTCTGCACTCACTCCTTGCATGCACAAAGCGTTGTCTTCATTACCAGGAATGTAATTTAAAAAAAAACAAAAAACAAAAAACAACCACAGAACTTTCCCCCCCCGCCCCAAACCAACCTCAAACCACCCAAAGCCAAAGGCCGGGGTTACCTCCAGCAAGGAGCTGGGCTGAGGGGAGGGAGGGGCGGAGGGAGCGGGGCGCTAGGACCCAGCGGGGAGGTGGGGGGGGCGGGAGCTGTCCCCCGCCCCGGTGCTGAACGCGGCCCTGGGCAGAGCGGCGGCCGGGGCGCGCTCCTGACGCTCCAGACCCCTCTGATCCCACCACCTTAAATACACGAAACTACCGAAATTATCCCGTTCATAAAGATAACCCTGGAAAAATAACGATGATTCTGGCACAATATTTGTTTCGCAGAGAAAATCCCACTGAAGTAGGCTGGAATCTCACCGGAGGTGACAGATTTCTTTTTACTGCTTGTGGTTAAATAAGTTATTAAAAACACCTGGCCAATTGTGGTGGAGCCAAACAAGCAAAGGTAATGAAGAAACAAACCCCAAGTGTTTTCCTCCGAGAAGTTTCAGTGTAGGCTGCTGAATGGATACAATGGGGAGAATCAACCCATTTCACATACAGGTTTGTGATTCTGGTGCTACTCATTTTGATACTAACGTTCAACTTGAACCAGAAAGCTGGGTGTAACTGATTTCGAAAAGAAATGCGGTGGAAATAGGAAATTAAATTTCCTGGTTCTCACTGTTTGTATTTGCTGTTTGGTTTTAATGGAATTTGTTTACAGCTGAGACCTCAGATTATTAATCAGGACTGTACACTTGAGTCTAATTTGCTAACAACCATATCAAGAGTTTTGTTTAAACTGTTCTGATTCTATCATCTTTTTACCATTGACTGAGACTGGCTTTTAGTGATACCTTACAGTGAGCAAGGATGACCTCCCACCTGAAGACTTCTGTTATCTGTCACAGAGATTTGCTACTCAGCCTTATTTGAAATTATGACAGGCACAAAATTCAGACATATTTTTTACTCACACTTCTAAAATAACTTTTCTATCTTGGCTTCATGTCGATTTCTGTATATACTTCAGATCTGCAGCTCTGTAGCTCTATGTAAAACATCTACATCAATCTATAGGTTTATATAAAGCTTATGCCAATATTTCCCACACTTGTGGAATCAGAGAAATTGTTAGGGAAATGAATCCAGTCTGTTGTTTCCTCTTTTGCAATATAGTTAAAGCCTGCATATCTTAACTGTCTTCTTTTTTACTAACTGTAAGGTGACTTTCCTTTTTTTCTCCCTTTTCCTTCGTAACCAGTTTAGACTTCCACTGGAAATATATGTAATATAATAGTTTTTCTCATTACTACATAGACTTGCATTTATGACATTTAAAATATTAACTATAGCTTCAGCAGAAATATATGAACCTTTCATATCATATAAGGTTTTTTAGGATGATAGCAAATTCCAGCAGACGTTGATTTATTAGTTACACTCATGTCATGCTTCAAAGCTTATGCCCATAACCATGGGAACGAATATAAATTAAAAAGAAAAAAAAAAGACAGCAATCAAGCTGAATAAAAATAGATAGAGCTGTTTACCAGCCTTTAGTTTTTTGCATTTCCTGGAGGGAATGAATCTCATCCCATTGGGAGAAGTTTCCATCTATACATTTTTCATTCACAATGTAAAGGACTTAATTCTCTATGGGGTTTTCAGCTCCTTGAATAATTAAAATTTACTACAATTTTATCTAAAAAAGAACATTGATTTAACTTTAGATTGAAGAACTGATATATAGTATTTTTATTTTACACCTATGTTTTTATAAATCATTAAACAATATTAAATTCCCCATAACTCATATTTTCTCTTTTCATTATGTTTTATTAAGAATATAGTTAATACACTTCAATTTCTTCTACGGGAAGCTTCATTATTCTAACTACACAACATTCCTACCAAAACAGAGAGAGCGCAGTCATCAGATAATATGACGATTACTTGATAATCCCTTCATAACTTCCCTTAACTGCTTCATTGTTCAATCTTCTACTGCTATTTTAAAGTATTTTTTCTGTCCATGCTTCCCTGCGTATTGCTCTTAAATTTCAGAACCTCTTTTCTTAAATAAAACTCTAAAAGTTAAATACAGTGTTAGGAAAAGTTAATTCGAGGCATAAAAAAAATAAAAATGTGCAGCAGTTAAATAAGATTCTTGTCTCAATCCAATCAATCGAGAAATTGATTTGGTTAGATGTAGATGTGTTATAAAAATTTCCCACCACTTTCCAGTACCATGAAGACATCTTACCAAGAAGCAAAGCTGCGAACCTGAGAAACCAGAGGAGAAGAAACGAAATAGTAAGTAAAGCCAAAGTGTTCTGTAAAGGTAAAGTGAAAGTAGCATCCATAGGTTACGTCTACACTTCAGATTGAGGTGCAGAGCCCTATTTAGACTAGTTCTAAATAAGCCATCAAGGACAATGGGCAACCAGTGTGGTCATTGCAGGATGGAAACTGTGATTCTTACACAAAATATTTAAGCAGCTTATGTATCGACATCATCAGAAATCAGATGGAGAACTCAAGTGAGGGCTGTTTGGAGAAACACTATAGCAGAAAGCAGTCTGCTGAATAAACTCATGGAACTCAACCTCTGATTTCCTCTACCATGACCCAAAGCAGCTGGAGAGGTGATTAAATCAATTGGGTGAGAGTTAGCCTAACAAAAGTCATCTGGGTGATGGATCTTTTATAACATTTTTGCCTTAATCTTGTTTCTGTTAGGAAGGATGTAGTTCAAGAAGAATGGGTTTTGCCACCAGAGCGTTTTGGTGGAAAACAGGGTACTTTAAGACAGGTCTAAAGTAGACACAGGTTCAGAGACTTTCTGAAAGTGCAATAAATGTTCATCCTGCACATCCTGACTCTATCAGATAATGTGAGCGGGTAATACGATTGGAGCTTATTTCTATTACTGGCAGTGAATCCAGTGATTATTAACTTCTAATCTTTCAACTCCAGCAGCTCCTGGAATTCCAAACTTTCAGGAAAAGGTCAAGTCAGATTCTTAGAAGGGCAACGAAGCTGGTGAGGGGTCTGGAGCACAAGTCTTATGAGGAGAGGCTGAGGGAGCTGGGGTTATTCAGCCTGGAGAAAAGGAGGCTGAGGGGAGACCTTATTGCTCTCTACAACTCCCTGAAGGGAGGGTGTAGAGAGGTGGGGGTCGGTCTCTTCTCTCAAGTCACAGGCGACAGGACGAGAGGGAATGGCCTCAAGTTGCGCCAGGGGAGGTTCAGGCTGGATATTAGGAAAATTTTTTTCACTGAAAGGGTTATCAGGCATTGGAATGGGCTGCCCAGGGAGGTGGTTGAGGCACCATCCCTGGAGGTGTTCAAAAGCCGGGTTGATGTAGTGCTGGGAGGTATGGTTTAGTGATGGTGATGCTCCTTGTTTGTTGTGCGGGTGTCTATTTTTGTCAGTTAGGTTGACGGTTGGACAAGACGATCTTTAAGGTCCCTTCCAACATAGAAGATTCTGTGATTCTGTGATGCAGAGAATGACCAGTCTTTATTGGAACGCTCCTATTCTGGACTTTTTTTAACTGATGGGAACACACTGCTGTTAAAGTTACCATGACAAGACTGATGGGATGGATCTGGGAACTGAACTACATATTTGGAGTAGGCTTCCTTCCCCTCGGTTCCAGGTTTGCCTTTCATGTGGTAAGAATGTTTGTTTTCTCCAATGTCTTTAAAAGCTATGCTGCTGGGGGTTTCACCTCCCGCGGTGGTGACACATGGCTTGGCTTAGATGGGAGTACTCTTGATGGGGATACTCATCATCCCTGGAGGTATTTAAAAGATGGGTAGACTTAGTGCTTAGAGATATGGTTTAGTGATGGTTTGTGTCAGTGTTGCATTGATGGTTGGACTTCGTGATCTGAAAGGTCCCTTTGACCTCAGCAATTTTATGATTCTGCAAAGGTTAGGCATTAAATTGAGAAGAGTTCTTTGGCTGGGTTGGCCGCTAAGCAACACAGTTCAGATCCAGAATTTGGGTTAGAAACTTTTCCTTATGTTAGATGTCCCTCCAGAATTACTCTTGAAGCTTTAACACTCCGGTTTCAAGCCTTTATTAAGCTGTGATGTGTTCTGTAACACACCCGCAGAGTGTCCTTCAAACAAACATACAGATGTCCTCACATCATATTTAGAAAGGTCAAATTTTAATTGAATAAAGATCTGATGCACAAAATATAATAATATTTTTATTACAATAACAATAATGTTATTAAAATAGTTTATAATATTTTTATTAAAATATAATAAATTATTATTAAAAGGCACTGCTCCTGTGGCTGTGACTAACAGCACGCACTAGATAAGAAAATGCCTGTAAATGATGTGAACCTTCCAATTTAGGGCTGTAATTCAGACTCTGCTTTTAGCACAAATCACCTGGGTGGGTGCTGAATAGGGTGTTCAAGGAATGTCTGTTTTCTCCCAAACTATGGATTGGCCAGAAGAAGGGTTGAATATTCACTGCTCTACAGAAAAGGCTGGTTTTGCCTGGTCACGTATAAATGTCTATCAGGCTTCAAACACTCATGACACACCTGTGTCACCCGGCCAGGAAATCAAAGGGAAATTTGCTGTCGCCTTTAAGCAGAGTGCACGAGAGGAGTTTGGATATTTTGGTAAGCTTAATCGGGAATGTCCTGATCGCCAAGGATATCTCTGGAAAGAAGAGCAGGTCTTGGACCTCAGCAGTGGTGTGAGGAAGGAAAGGGGAAGGAATTCTGACAAGCCTTAGTCTAGCATTCCACAAAAGATGTTTTGGCATTTTTCCTATTTTAACCAGTAGATGTCTCTGTTTTATCGTGCAGTTGTTGACAAGGACACAATATTCCTGTTGTCACAACACAGATTTAGTAAAAAAACCCCATTTGTTTCCCCTGGAACGAATGTAGGTGAATGTAAAGATGCTGACAATGCTCTCGGCATACCCTGCTGGTTTCTGAACAATCTCAGCCCCTGGAAGCTTTAGGGAGAGCTCTGGCTGCTGAGTAACTTTGAAAATCATCCCTATGGAAATATCCTACAGGATTTTAAGAGGACAAAAGGGGAATTAGTGAGATTCTGTGGCCATTCACCTAAAAATGTAATAAATTTAGTATAGCTTTAACACATGGGAAGGCTCTATGGAAGCAGCTTACAGACCAGTACGGAGTATTCAATTTCTACACAATGCCTCAGGAAATTCCAAGTTGTGATAGATGAATTATCATCTCTGCTTCATGAATGTGTGAGATAATATTATTCCTGTATCTATAGCTATCAAGGGTAATAATATAGATTATTTGAAACCTTCACACCTAATTGAAAATATCTGTGATGCAATTCTATTCAGATATTTGTATTTTCATCATTGTTTGAGAAAGATATAGGATATATATATATAAAAAAATATTTTAAAATCTTTACAGATGAGATCCTGCATTAATTAGCTCATCAGAGGGAAAACCCCTCTCGACTGGATTTGCACTGAATCCTGAACTGCATCAGAGCTCTTTGTTTGCAGGTTGTTCCATCCTGGTCAGATGCTCCCTTGGTAGAAACCCTTACAGAAGCTGTTAGGATTTGTGGCTGCGTCTCACACTAATTAAATTGCATAAGCATATTATGTCGGAGAAGAAAAATGTTGCTTAGTTTGGATGATAGCTGTGCTAAGCTAAGACAGCGAAGAGTCATTAGTCCTGTGTCACTGGTTCCACCTCCTCAGAGGGTGGCCGTTTCTAAAAGCCAAGTAGAACATGAAGTAATAGAAGGAAATATCAGGCCTTACCCTGAAATGACTTATTATTAGTCACAGCTGTTCCCCAAATGTATGGACAATGAGGAGCTGATTGTAGAAGGGGAAATCAGTGTTGAACAGTAGCAAAAGAAGGACCAAATTGTCCGTCAGGTCTTCTGATTGCCAAAGTGATGGCCAGGCCCCAGAAACCCCCGAGGTTTCCACGACTGCAGCTGTGGAGTTTCTACAGCTCAATCAAGCTTAAGACAGGGAACAAACCTGAAAATAAATTGGTCAGATACCAACGGCTATAATGCAGCCATTTGCGGCAAGGTTATGGGCAATAAAATTAATCTTCAAAGAACACTTGAACATGGAAAAAAATACATTATATTCCGGCTGTGCCTCGGGAGGTATCTTTCATAGCCGACAATTTCATAATACATACTTTTTTTTTTATTATTTCGAACTGCCAGCATCTGGCAATTTATGATAAAGACTTGGAATGGAGGCTTTGGGGTAGCTTCTGTCCACACACTGATTATACCTACTTCTGTTTCCCAAAAGCCACCTCCCCCCCCAACCAGAAAACCCCCCAAAAAAATGCTGTAAGGGCAATGTGATTATTTTGCCCGATCTTTACAAGGGACAGCACTGCACGAGGAAGTCATAAAGACAAAAATTTGTGTTTTGTGAGTCAGAAGTGTTAACCAAAACAAAGAAAATATTTTTGAAAGATCTTTTAGTGTGGAATGTGTGTGACAAACCCATGTGACTTCTACTAGTTTACAGAGAATCCTGGCAGGGCTCGAAGAGGACAGTAAAATCCAAATACCAGTCAGTTACATGATCTGGAACCACTGTATACAAGGAAAATATATATAATATTATTATATATACTCTTATGTATGGTTTCTCTGAGACATAAACATACAGCTATGTTCTTTCAAAAGGATTAATTAGTATTGATCTTGCAGTTTATAATTGCTTCTACTTTATTCTGTGTCCTTCATGTCCAATTATTTTTCTGTATGTAATCTAATGAGAAACACATTTTTTGAATGGGAAAATACCTGTTTTACTACACCTATAAGCTAACTGACAGTGATGCATCTCACCGCTATTAATAGAAACACGGCAACGGCACCAGGGCTGCAGTTTGCTGCTTCTTTTCTTTTTTTCTTTTTTTTTTTTTTTTTTCAAATAATTTATCTTAGTAGTCATGGAAGTGCATGTCCCATGCTCCTTTGAAGGAGAAGAAGTGGGAGGGAGGTGATTTGTTGCCTTCAGTACAATATGCTTGACATTATGACAGAGGAGTTAATGTTCGTCTGAAAGCAAGTAAGTGGCAATGCTGCTTTTGCTGTCATCCAAGATGCAGAAACGCACGTGATGTGGCGATTAAAGAGTCAACACAGAGGAGTATTTGAGGTGCTTTTCAAAATTTGGGATCTCGAGTTGTGAACTAAATTTTTCAGAAAACAGTCCTCATCTTTGAGCTCTTGTTTATATTTACCTCTATCAGAACCCATAATATCTCCTCTTCTGTCTTAACGGAAATATTTCAAAAGGAATCCAGCTTGACATGAGACTGGAATTATTTAGAAATACGGGACTATATTAACTCACAGTGACTGAGGGAAATATACTATCCTCCATCAGCCCTAACATCACCAGTTGTGGATGATTTATGCTCAAATGATTAGCTCCCTGCTTCATTTCCAAGTCCTGGTTCACTTTCAGGCTCTTTCCAGAGGCAGGTAATCACCTCCCTCTGTGATGAACCAGCAACATGCCCTTGTGGCCATGAAGGCCAATGGCATCCTGGGGTGCATCAAGAAGTGTATGACCAGCAGGTGGAGGGAGGTCATCCTGCCCCTCTGCTCTGCCCTGGGGAGGCCCCATCTGGAGCACTGGGTCCAGTTCTGGGCTCCCCAGTTCAAGAAGGACAGGGAACTGGTGGAGAGGGGACAGCAGAGGGCTATGAAGATGATGAGGGGACTAGAACACCTCTCTGATGAGGAAAGGCTGCAGGACTCAGGTCTTTGGAGAAAAGAAGACTGAGGTGGGATCTGATCAACACCTATAAATACTGAAAGGGAGGGTGTCAGGAGGATGGGGCCAGGCTTTTCTCAGTGGTGCCCAGTGACAGGACAAGAGGGAACGGGCACAAACTGGAACATGGGAAGCTCCATCTAAACATGAGGAGGAACTTCTTTCCTGTGAGGGTGGCAGAGCCCTGGAGGAGGCTGCCCAGAGAGGTGGTGGAGTCTCCTTCTCTGGAGACATTCAAACCCACCTGGACACGTTCCTGTGGGACCTGCTCTGGGTGACCCTGCTCTGTCAGGGAGTTGGACTGGATGATCTCCAGAGGTCCCTTCCAACCCCATATCATTCTGTGATTTAAAATGAGACCAATATTGTTGATAATATACTCCAAGAGAGTGGTGTGGACAAAACCACTGAAAAGCAGGAGCAAAGGATTAGACCAGATTTGCTCATGACCTCCATCCTCTGCACAGGGCCCTTTAGCTGTCCTCTTCCACAATGGGAGTGTCTGTGTGCTCAGGCTGAGCCAGGACAGACGTTTCCATCACTTTTACTAACACCTTTTCAAATGTACATCTTACAGCTACAATCTGACACCAGATCTGGTTTATGAGAGAAAGCACTCATAGAGCAACTGCGTGATGTTACTGTGCATATTTAATGCATCTGTTGGGGGAAACATGCTATATGTAACTCAACAGGATAAAAAGCAACTTCTATGGATTTTTTATCAGTAGGAGGCTTGTTTCAGAGCAGCGTGATTTGGGTAAGAAATTCCCTTAAAGGCATGTGAAATCGTGGAAGAGGAATACAGTTTCCAAATCTCTCTCGGTGGAAATCAGAGATTCCAACAGTAGAATGGTGCCAGGAAAGAGAGTGAGGAACAGATGCGCTTTCATTGTCTGATCCTTCCCCTTACCGTTAGTCTTTCAGTATGAGGAACATCGCTGCCAACATGAAAATGTGCAAATAAAATTGCATTGAAAGTGTTAAACATCAGCAATGTTAGCAGGGTCACTAGCTGCACACCAAATCTGGAAGCTGGGATAAAAGGGATTAGGTTTTTTTTCTTTACATCAAAGGAAAACATGTCTCCTCCGAAATACCCTGACAAACAGAAAAAGCTGCAGTTCCCCTCTCCATTACAAAGCATCATTCTTTTATTAAAATTCACTTAGTTTCTAACTCTGTGGCTGGAAAGAAAAGAAATATTTATTTTGGAGTTCCCGATTGCTTTTGAATTTGACAAATGACTTAAATTACTTGCTTATCAGATTTAGTTTAGGAATGAATCGTATATTTTTTTCCAGAGGGTGTGACATTTGCTAAAGAGTTTCATCAATTTTTCCATTAATATGTAAGTCAGTCTTAGGGATAATTACTAAAGCAGAGGCATCATATTAACCTCTTGGTACCAGAGGTTGGGATTAGCATATTAGCACTTAAGCAACGTAAGCCTTGGCCCACTGGTGAGATTAAAGCGCAGCGTGCTGTGCCTGCTCTGTGTGAATTTACTGGACCTGCTCTAACGTGTTTTCTGGATAAATCCTTGCCCACATCCACAGAACTCAGCTGGAATCTCCCCACTAACTTCAGGAGCCAGAAGTCCAAGGAAAGCAGGTGTCAGGGATCAAAATCCTGCCTCGATTTGATGTATCTTAAACCAGCTCAAAAGAGTGAGCCTTCAGCTGTTTATTAAGTTTTCTCTTTCTGAACTCTATACAGTAATTGCTGGGGTTTTTTTTGCAGTAGATGGTAAAGTTCAAGTTATTTAGATGCAGTGATGGTGGATAAAACCTACTAAGGTGTGTGGAATTCTGCTCTGATAGTGTCACATAAATTAATATGCCTTTTCTGGCTGACAATGCTGGAAATGACCAAATGACTAAACCAAGAATATATCTGTGTGGCTGTAACATTACCAGCATAATACTTTTCCCATCAATAATTTATACACCAAGATATGCTTCAAAATAGAATCACCACAATAATCCCAGCTGTAAAAGCCCTGTTGCTTTAAACTAAAATCTTTGAAAAAGCCCCTTTAAAATTGACTTGGTAAAATTATGGTAGTAGCAATGCAATTTTAAATTCAGTGACTGAACAATTTTTTTTCAGTGAGTTATCTGGTTAAACAGGTATCATTCATTTTTTTCTTCAAATAGTATTTAGACATTGCAAGTTAGAAAAGAAGCAGAAAATATAGAAAACCTTATAAAAAATGCCAACATTTTCTATTATTTATTAAGCATGTCAGAAGCTTCATGGGAATAAAGTTATGGAAGGAATTTGTTGTTCTGCACGACTATCACCTTAAGCTTTGATGACCTGTGAATTACCAAAACCTACAGTTAGGTCCTGAAACTGAAAACCAGGTGGCCTTTCTAGATACAAACCATTTAATTTGCAAGAGAATCAAATACAAATCAAGTCCCCCTCCTGGGGAAGGCTGTGGAATATCACGTCCATGGCCTCACTTTTTCTAGCTATAAATTTCCCATTGTATAAAAATTCTATATAGAAAATCCTGTATAGTAGCTGCCAACTTTACATTGGCCTTAGGAGGATCAATTGATTATGTTTGGCATTCGATAGATGTTTAGAGATCAGTTCCCATTTAAATCACAGCATCTCTCTGTCTCACAGAGGAATGAAAGAGGGGGTTATTGTTCATGTCCTGCCACACAGGGACTCTGGGACGTGCTGGCCAACGTCTAAGGAGCTGATGTTCTTAACATCCATTTTTAAATGGTTCTGGAAATGGTACCACACTGGATTAACCGTTAGCATTAAGCACAACTGCTGGTACTGCTTTGCATGACATGATCTGTGGTACTGGATAGCTTGTTTTCTTTACAATATGTTATTTACTACTATTTACATTGCATTGCTGGAAAAATGTAGTTCACTGAACTCTTGGGCTCTTTACAGACTCTTGTCTGGATCTAGATTAAACCTGATACTGAATGAACGTGATACATAAAATGGAAAGATAGGAAGATGGGGCCACTGTCTTTACTGGTCAAAGTTTAGTACCCCATATTATCTACTTCATGTGGTTTTCATATGAGTGGCTTTAGAGGAAATAAGGGCCTGTATGAATTCTGGGCACTGAGTATCAGCAAGTGCTGATGGTTACATCAGCACATGGTTACATTAACACATGGTTAAAAGATACAATTCATTATTTTCAATGATCATTAGTTTTACATACAATTTATATATGTAAGACCTTTTTGCAACAGTGAGACCAGTTAAAAGTGTCCTTAGATTAAAAGAGAATCAGATTATCACATTAATAATAATTTTCATTTCCTTACAGTGAAATAAATACAATCCTCAAAGAAAAGGGCAATGCTAGAGATGGGTAAATGGGTCTAAGGATCCAGAGTTTGTGTAGTTCAATTAGCTGGAGGGGGTTATATTAATTCTGTTCACGTTCTCCCACATCTCTAACAAATATCAGATAATACTTCCATCAAGTCATTGGCTTTTCCCTTTTTTCCCTCCTGAAAGGCTCTAGTTTGCAGAAGTTCTGCCAAAACCGTGAAAATATGAAGAATGGATTTATTTTATACACCTTCCATGGCAGAAAGAAGCTGTAACCCATTTGAAGAAAAGCTTATTAATAAACTGGAAATGAAGAAAAAATTAAAAAAATTCCTCTGCTCTCCACTAGCCTTGCCAAGCTGGAAGACTGACATTATTAGCTATTCTCACTGGACCACCTTTTCGCTATATTTTTTTAGTTCCTTACAATTCCTGTTTACCAATTTATAAGCTTCCCCTTCAGAAATTTAGATGAAGACACAGTCTGGGTGTGCATGTATTTGCGTGTGGTTATCTATCTTAACTACAGCATCTATAAAAGCAGAAACCTTAATGACCTTAATGCAATCAGGAAAGGAACTTCTGAATCCTTTCAATGCGAAGGCCTTATTAATGTTTTTTTTTTTTACAGCTGATCTGCAGAATGCTGAGTTGAAACGCATGAGAACAGCTGATATCATGCATCGTGCTGACAGACAAGAGGTCAGATCTGTGCTGGATCACGTATGTTACTGCTGGAAGCTTAAGCAATCGCTTGCACGCATGGTTATTTATAGCGTTGAAGAGCACACCAAGAGTATTGGTATCCAATCCATATCTCAGATACAAAAAGCAAACTGAATACCAACCAAGGGAACAACAGATGCCCATGAAGCTCGTCTGGTTGACAGATGGCATCTGAATAAAGTTTATTAAATATTAATGGCTACTTAAGCGGATTTCCTCTGATAGTTTCTCTCTGAAACAGTCACCAAAATCCCAAATGCTCTGGGCTCCATTATAGCCCATGAAACACACCTATGCTACTTCAAGGTCTAGGGAAGGTTGCATCTTCAATGAAGAACTTTCTCCCTTCAATGAAGAACCTTCTTTCTAAATCTCCACAGGTGTGGAAGTTAACTCTCTCTTGGAGTGGGAAGGGCTCCTGAGTAGCTGTGGAACAGGGTTTGCTGGCTGTAAGAATCAAAACTTCATGGTAAGAATAAAACCAGCTCTGAACCACCAGAGAGTGGTTAGCTCAGGAGTTTGAGTTCATGCATTACTTGTATCTGTTTCCCTTTAGCACATTGTTAGGTTTGGTCATCCTACTTTAAAAATGGTTCTTGGATGCAAGCATACGCTGACTGGTTAGGAACAGGGTGGAACAGGTTGCCCAGAGAAGCTGTGGCTGCCCCATCCCTGGAGGGGTTCAAGGGCAGGTTGGAGGGGGCTTGGAGCAACCTGGTCTGGTGGGAGGTGTCCCTGCCCAGGGCAGGGGGTGGGACTGGATGATCTTTAAGGTCCCTTCCAACCCAAACCATTCTGTGATTCTATGACTAGAACAACAATAAAAATATTATGCTTAGTTTATGAATAGAAGTAAGGAAAATGACTTTGCTTGGTCCAAGTGTTCTTAAACTGTCTAACACTGACCTGCCATGTAAGATGCATAGATACCGCCTAGGGAGCCAGCAGCTCCCTTCTGAGCAGAAATGTGACTGGGAGCTGCTGCTGTTGCTCCCAGCGTTGCCATAGAAGGTGATACACGAGAAGAATGAAGCTGGGGACTTGTGGAACTCTCCAGGACACAGGCAGGAGAGATGCGGAGCAGAAGCAGGAACTTTACACCTAGCGAACTACTTCTCATCGCAGATTTTGCAGTAGCCTCTTGTAACAGAGTAGAACAATTTCCCCAGCGTGAGCTTAATTTTAAAAGGCATCTGCTTACGACTGCAAGTGATAATATTTTGCAGTGATAGGGAACGTTTGGATCACAAGCAAGAGACTGAAGTGTTGGCTGCGACTACCTGCAATTACCATTTCAGCTCGCTCTGACAAAGATTTCATTCCAGATCTCCGCAGCTATTCGTATATTCATGTACCCTACAGATGAGGAGGACAAAGCTATCCGCTCAGACTACTTACCTCTCACAGTCTTTTAGATATTTAATCTAAAATGTACATCTACAGCAGCAAAACATTGTCTCAAGATTACAGACTCTGCAGCAAAGTCACCAAATCTCAGATTTACACAAAACTGCCCTTTACAAATCCCTAGATTTCATGAGAGCAGCAGATGGTGAAAATACATTTCTAACTCATTTCTGTTCCATGCAGTGGGATGAATTCTTTTTGCTCTCCTCATAAGTATCCTTCCAATACGATTCTAACATTATTTCCAAAAGCTGAAATTGGTTATGAGTTTGTTTTTTTTCTCCTTTCCATTTCATTTTGTATTGTTTTTGAAGTGAAGAACAAGTAAAATTTATCATCACTTATATTTCAAATGCAGCACCTGTCAGCATATATATATAATATACATATACACGCACACACACATATATACACTCACACACATAAATATGTCTGTATGTACACTTATACAGAGAGAGATCACATCTTTGAATGTGAAAGACAGAGCTTTAATTTAGGAGCATTTTGAGTTGTGGGTTGCATTGCTGGCACGGTGCTAAATGCAATTTACTAAGCCCTTTACGCAATGTTTTATTATACAAGAAAAAAAAAAATTGCAGATGTGCCAAAAGTAACAAAGCGGATTGGTTTGGAAGATTTAATGAATTTATGTCAGCTCTGAAAGCCTGAGTCAAACATCATATTCCTGGGGCTTAATTTGGATTGCTAGTGCTTTTTAAAGTAATTAAGAGCCTACAGTTAGGAGTCATTTGAACTGGGCTGGAAACACTCTACTGGAAAATACAGTTTTGTTACACAGCTTTTCTGCATTGTGTCATGTTGGGTTCCTTTCAGTTTTACTGAAAAGTGCTTTGCCCAAGACTGGCACTTCCCATCACATCAATGTTCTCAGCCCCCACTGATTTCTGCGAGATTCCCACCTATGGGAGAATGTCAAGAAAGGCGAGCTCAAAAATGACAATGACAACATGTATGTTCCATGTTAAAAATGCACGGGCTCTGAGGATTTCAGGTAGATACTTGTATAATAAATCCATACAGGATAATTCTTTGCTCATTCAATATGAAGAAATACCTGGAACTTCCCCCTCTGCCCCCCACTACCTCAGGTTCTGTTGTGTTTTTTCCAAAAAAAAAATGTCAATTCACAGTATTTCCTGATGTGCTTCACCAACCTGATCTCATTTCAACAGTTCTCTTTGTGAGGAAGATGGAACAGAGGTCTTCTAACACAGTCAGTTCAGCTCCAAATTCAGTTAGAGAGATGTTTTTAATGTAATATTGTACTGTGATTTATACCCATTTAGCAAGGCCAAGCATTAATGGAATCAAGAGAAAGAGGAAAATAATAAAATCGTTACTAGGCCTTACATTAGACCTTTTCTTCAGAAAAAGCAAAATAAAAGAGGTCTCAAGACTGACTTGTATATTAGAACAGTTACCCACATAATATTGATATGTCAAAATTAGGACCCGCTACAGAATATTGAATGAAGCCTGGAGGTACTTCATCAGTGCTTTCATGTTCATTATGTATCATAAATATTGATCACTGGAACAGATGGGTAAGCATTTACTGAGGAAAATTTTGAGCGAAATGAAAATGAAGCAAATATTTTTCCCCTGCCTTTTATTCTGTTTTAATGGTAAAAAAAAAGTATTTCTTAGAAACCAAATATCTTGGATATCCATTACAAATGCGAAGATTTTCACTTAGAGGGAAGAGCTTTTCTAGGGAAATGTCAAACAGTAAATTTGTGTATTTCTGTTGGAAACTAAGAATTGTGCCTTAAGTACCTGGAAAAAACACTAGTCTGCTTCTGGGGCTACTGCATTGCTGTGTGGACTCTTGTGATCTGAGTCACCTCCTGGAACGGTCCAATTTGACCATCCCAATTTAACTACAGCTTTGCCTCAGGTGGACAAATCTCAGCCCAAATGTTTAGCAGCTCCATCACAAGGGTGATGTGTTTCGATGCACAGCAAAGCAATGCCCATATTGTCCTTGAAAACAAGGCTGGCTCAGTGTGTTCAGCACATCACCTCCTGGGGCACCATCCCCTGCTCAGTCGTGGAGGTGCCACCACAGGCACAAAAGGAAGACTGTTCTGTGGCCTTCCTGGGGGCTGCGTTAGGCTGACCAGTCTTTACTTTTCTCCTTCTTGCCCTTCTTGAAGATATGAGTGATTTTTCCCTTTCTCCAATTCACAGGAACCTTTCCTGATCACTGTGACTTTTCCAAGACAATTGTGAGTGGCATTGTGGTGACATCACCTGGGTCTCTCAGCACTTCTAGGCCCATCCCATCAGGCCCCATCGACTTGCGTATGTCCAGTTTGTTCCTCTGTCTGATTCTCCTCCACCAAGGGTAAGCACTTCTTGCTCCAGACTTTTCTGGAGTTCTGAGATCTGGGGTTGCTGATGGCTGATCTTATCAGTAAAGATGCTCTGGGCTGGCTGGGGCTGCAGCTTCAGTACTGTTGCTGTGAATTGCTCAATCATAGAATCATAGAATAGTTTGGGCTGGAAAGGACCGTAAAGAACATCCAGTTCCAACGCCCTGCCCTGGGCAGGGACACCTCCCACCAGACCAGGTTGCTCCAAGCCCCATCCAGCCTGGCCTTGAACCCCTCCAGGGATGGGGCAGCCACAGCTTCTTGGGGCAATCTGTTCCAGTGTCTCACCACCCTCACAGCAAAGAATTTCTTCCTGAGATCTCATCTCAATCTCCCCTCTTTCAGTTTAAAACCCTTCCCCCTCATCCTATATAATGAGTCCCTCATAAAGACTCCCTCCCCATCTCTCCTGTTTCCCCCTTTAGATACTGGAAGGGGGAGCTTCTCTTCTCCAGGCTGATCCCCCCCAACTCTCTCAGCCTGTCCTCACAGCAGAGGGGTTCCAGCCCTTGGAGCATCTTCGTGGCTTCCTCTGGACTCATTCCAACAGCTCCATGTCCTTCCTGTGCTGAGGACGCCAGAGCTGGACGCAGTGCTCCAGGTGGGGTCTCACCAGATTGGTCTCACCAACCTTTCACTAGTGGTGGATGAGTTAAAATTTTTTTCTCTTGACATTTAAGTTCTAGGTTTATTTTTTTTATAGCTATTAGTCAGAAAAGCCTTATTTTTCCCTACCAGCCGTGGTTTGCATATAGAACGCTGAAGCTTTGCACTGAAGATGTGGGGCTTGCAACCTCAGGATATACAGCAACTTTTAGGGATTAGTTCTCTGCTAAACCTAATCCCACGCTACCACATCTTCAATGCTATTAGTTCTGAACTAACTAGATTAATACCACCAATTTCTGTAAATGTGACAATAACTTCTACTACTTTTCAGAATTCCCCCAATAAAAAGATAAAAGGAGGAGAGTGGCTCATAAATAAATAATATAACATGTGGAAAGCAGTTACCATAATTTTTGGTTTCATTATACTGCTGAAAAAATTCCACTCTGAAGACCAGTTTTATGTTCCATGTAGAAGAACATCTTGTTACCACAAAGTACTGAAAGTCACACCTTCTGACTTGCTAGATGCGGCAGAAATTGATTTTAGTGCCGAAAAGTAAAAAGCCAGAGCAAAATTATCAGAACTATAAATTGTGTCTGAAGACAACCATTTCTTTTTTTTTTTTTTTGTGCGTGTCAAGTGGTAATGCAGATAATAAATTCAAACACTCTTTGGAATGAAACAGTTTAGCAGATAAGATGAGTAACTATTGAAAGGATTTCCTGGAACTGAGAATGGCCAGAGAGAAAATAAGAATGAAACACAATTATAATAAAAAAGACGAGTCAGGAAATATCAACTGTTTGGAATTTCCTGAGACTCTCATGGATTTTTCTAGGCTGATTGCGAACAAAAGTTTTCTTTTTCTTACTGTTCCTTACTTTTGTTTCTTTTACTATTGTTACCTGAAAACTGATTCGGAGAAAATATTGTATCAGGCAATGAAAAGTGTCTTTACCAAAAAATATTTCCTAAACATTTGTTTTGAGCTTTTCTGAGATTAAACAAGAGAAAGAAGCCCTACCATAACAAAACAAACTTTTGCATGCTCATATGCTCATTTTTCATAAGTTCTGTTGGTACGGTGGACATAAATCACTGCTAGGCAAACCTCAGAAAGATTTAGAGGCTGCATCCAAAATGATACTTAGAATAAGTCACGAGGAAATCGGCTGAATGCAGCCTTTCCCAGCATGTGGAGGGGTCCGAGAGGTGATTGTCCCCCTGTACTCGGCACTGGTGAGGCCCCACGTCGAGTACTGTGTCCAGTTTTGGGCTCCCTACCATAAAAAAGACATCGAGGTGCTGGAGCGGGTCCAGAGAAGGGCGACAAAGATGGTGAGGGGTCTGGAGAATAAGTCTTATGAGGAGAGGCTGAGGGAGCTGGGGTTATTCAGCCTGGAGAAAAGGAGGCTGAGGGGAGACCTTATCGCTCTCTACAACTACCTGAAAGGAGGGTGTAGAGAGGTGGGGGTCGGTCTCTTCTCTCAAGTCACAGGCGACAGGACGAGAGGAAATGGCCTCAAGTTGCGCCAGGGGAGGTTCAGGCTGGATATTAGGAAAAATTTTTTCACTGAAAGGGTTATCAGACACTGGAATGGGCTGCCCAGGGAGGTGGTTGAGGCCCCATCCCTGGAGGTGTTCAAAAGACAGGTTGATGTAGTGCTGGGAGGTATGGTTTAGTGATGGTTACTCCTTGTTTGTTGTGCAGGTGTCTATTTTTGTCAGTTAGGTTGACGGTTGGACAAGACGATCTTTAAGGTCCCTTCCAACATAGAAGATTCTGTGATTCTGTGATATGCAGACCTGTGGCGGGCACCTGGGGACAGGGTGGTCGCAGAGCTTGTGCGGAGGGGAGGGTGTGGGTGGGGAGGCATAAAAGGAAGGAAATGGGGCCCCGCTAGGCTTCTGCGGGGTCACAGAAAGCTTCTCCCTTCCAGCCCTGCTGCCCGGCAGCAGTGGTTAATGCCAGCAGATAACAGCTATTAAGGCAGCCTGGGATGAGCAGGGGGATTGACTGCGTTTGCTGAAGGGCAGGGACCAGTATGAGCCGGGAACAGATGAGGCTCAATAGAGAAAAAAAAGAAAAAAAAAAAAAAAAAAAGGAAGAGATATGCTGTGGCAGAGAAATGGGATCTTTTTGAAAAACATGCTGTTTTTCTTTGAGATACGAGATAAGAAGACCCGTTAGAAAAATTGTGGGCTTGATTAAAGTACCCTGTGTTTGAAGCAGGGCTAAAAGCTACTTACTTATCACAGTACGCACTAAACAGCTCCTTTTCACATCTTCTAACCAGAAAAATAAATAACTGACATTTCTGAACTGTCATTGGTGCAGTAAGATATTTCCTCATGGCATACGGACTTAGAAATGAGCTTGCTTGACGTTGGCTGGAGCATACACTTCATTTTCTGAGCCTTTGAATATATTTATATTGTGGGGCTGTCACTCTACAGCACATACCTAAAGCCCCAAGGTCATTAATCATCTGATATGAAAGATATAAAGTTACTGGAATAGAACATTGTCACCAGACAAATTACAGTATATTTCTGACCTTGTGTCTTAAATATTTATCACTGCAGTAAGTAGATTTGCGGGACTGCTCTTTTTAAGAGTATGAAGAAAGCTGCAAGGAAGGGAAGCTTGTCACGTGTTCTATGAATAAATAGAGCTCTTCAGGATCCATCAATCCAATGCCTTCCCAAAGCAATAAATTCAGTTTCAAAAGGAAAAACCCTTCCACCCTCAGTTGCAGATTTAATTTGTCATCGCATATGTTTAGGTCGATGGTTCAAAGGAAATTCTTAGTGACATAATTTGGCAGTCGATAGCATTAAAAAATTATCTTTACAAAATATAACGCCGTCCTTCACTTTGAAATCTCTGTCGTTACGCTCACATCTACTTCCAGACTTTATTAGGGCGTGTGGTAGAGAAATCCCATCAAATCAATCAGAAATTTGTCACAGCTGTCTTTCATCCTGCCTGGTTCTGACTCTGTTTCGCGTACCCCAGAGAAAGCACCTTTATCCTTCAGTGGAAACACCCTCGCCCTTCTCCTCTTGGTTGCCTCTTTCAAGAACGTGAGGAACTTCCATGCCCTATGGTACATCTCAGATATGAAAGACAACTGTGTCATGAGACAATACACCGCAGAGTTCAATCCTCATGGGAAGGGAGTGGTGAAATAATCAGAAAGGACATCATAATCTTTGCAAGGGACTGCAGGAAAGCCAAGTCTCAGCCGAGGAAAGGGTCACATGAATCCTATGAGATTTTCTCCTCTCTCAGTTGAACGAAAAATTCTCTAACTAACTAGAAAGCCTCCTCATAGGCTTAATAGCAACTTGGACTACTATTTGAAGCACATTGTTAACATTTCCCAAAAAGAGACACACTTAGAAAACCTTACTGACAGCATTAAAAGTTTGAATGCAGCTGTGTGAGGCTGTTAGGTACGGACACACAGACACGGGTTCTGCTCCCAGTCACGCTGGAGGCTGCCGCACAGAGGCCGTGGATATTAACAGACACAAAACCTGGTTCCTCATAATAATTTGCAAAATAATTTGTAGCTCTGCCCTGGTGAGGCCATGTCTGGAGTCCTGTGTCCAGCTCTGGGCTTCCCAGTTCAAGAGGGACAGGGAACTGCTGGAGAGGGTACAGCAGAGGGCTACAAAGATGATGAAGGGACTAGGACATCTCTCTGATGAGGAGAAGCTGAGGGACTTGGGTCTTTTTAGTCTGGAGAAGAAAAGGCTGAGGGGGGATCTGATCAACCCCTATAAGTGCTGAATGGGTGGGTGTCAGGAGGATGGGGCCAGGTTTTTTCAGTGATGCCCAGTGACAGGACAAGAGGAAATGGGCAAAAACTTGTACATAAGAAGTTCCATCTAAACATGAGGAGGAAGTTCTTTGCTGTGAGGGTGGCAGAGCCCTGGAAGAGGCTGCCCAGAGAGGTGGTGGAATCTCCTTCTCTGGAGACATTCAAACCCCCCTGGACACGTTCCTGTGGGACCTGCTCTGGGTGACCCTGCTCTGGCAGGGGGTTGGACTGGATGATCTCCAGAGGTCCCTCCCAACCCCATATCATTCTGTGATTCTGTATGAACTGAAGCCTGACTGGCTACAAACATGACAACACAGGAGAGAGAAACTGGACCGGCACATTACTGCTCACACCAAAGAGGTGTTTCGTGTTATTTACATGTAACTGATAGAAGCATGTTCTATTTTGACAGCCCATGCAGATCTAATGGATCTTCCTGTGTCACGTTGTTTAGTATTCAAAAGCACAAATAAATAATGTAGTATTAACAATCCTGAAATAGTGTCATGGAAAGGATGGATGTGCACACTCAGTATCACTTCGTTTCACAGAGTGTCTTTGCCATTCAATCGCGTGTACATTTGCTGGGATCAGAGTTTGTTTCCTCCAGGCTTGCACTAAGAACAACTGCAGCAAGGAGTCAGTTGCCAAACCGATAAACCTTGTTTTTAACTTCTTACAAAACCAGAATCATCCTCTGTAAGAGAATACAATGACAAATTCCCACCCCTCATGGAGTACCCTCTCTGATGGCTCCCTCCAATGTTCTCACAAGCACATTAGCTGATGTATCTGTTTGGGTAAAAAAGCAGTCAGTAAGCTATAGGTTTGTCTACAATTCTATGATTCTCTATATACTGTGCACTGACACCAGTGAAATTCTTTTCCTCCTGTGCTTTGTTCTGGCGTTAAGGTGCTACGCCTCATGACAATTTTAGCCTCTTCAGATCAGCAGTTGACATTTTCCTTTGTCATGGAAAACTCCATGTGTGTTCCTGGAGCTATACAAATGATAAATAGAAATCCCCTCATCCCTGGCTGGCACACAGCAGAAACGTTCCATGCTAAATTTTCTAAAATCATAATCCTGTTAACAGCCAGTGATCAGGCTCTAACCTGGGTGATCTTTGTGGAAGGATATATTTTAAGCAGTTGAGAGTAAATACATAAATAACTTAATTTCCAGGCTCAGGTAATAAAAAAAAAAACAGAAATCTTGCTTTACCTCTCCAGCTCTACCTTTACCTGTATTCTTTTAAGCTCTGTTTCTTGATCTTTTAAAATTCAGCCCCGAATCCATGATCTGTGTTTGTTTTAATGGCATAGTACCTAATGCATGACATTTAATAAACTACTAATCTAATAAAGCCTAAAACTTGTTGTGTTCTAAGATGCTGTTGAAGAAACATCAGACGGTTTGTCATCCTGTACCAGGAAAGAATGAGTAAGTACTAAAAGTGGCTTCACATCCTGGCTATATATAGAAATCCTATTACAATTACCCTTAACTGTCCTTTGCCTTCCTGTAGTAGTTTCCTCTGTGTCCTCTGTAGGTAAATACAGTGAGATGCCAGGGTTTGTCTGTGTGTAAAGCAGAGACAATCCCAATCCACTTTTAATGTATAGTCCATTTCCAAGCAAATGTGTAGCATCCTCATCCTCATCTTCACCTTAGTTGCACGGTTTGTATGTGCAGTGACAGTTCTTTATGCTGGACATAATTTTCCATTTTGCCAACTGAGCTGTTGCTCAGCGTATCCTCCATAGACACCTCTTGGATTTGGAGCACAAAGTATTCAGAAAAGAGTCAGGCAGCATTAATGCCTCCAGAAAGCAAATCTTTAGTAGAGGAATGTTCTCACATGCCACCGACGGATAATGGTTATAATCATCACCATCAGTGCATCTAATCACATTTTTAGCAGTTCTTTAAAAGCTGTCTTTGTTGCCAAAATTTTTTCTTCCCCTCGTTTTAAGTGCAGAGCCTGTCCCCTTGCTTCTGAAGATTAATGGTCAGCTTACTGCTCGTGGCTGAGCAAGCTCATTACAGCAATATTCTCTAATCATCCACAACACTGCCAGTGTCCCCTTATTCTAAGCATACAATTCTGTGGAAACAGGATCAGAGATTAATTGAGTCAATTAGCAGCTAGATTTGCAGGCAGTTTGGGAGACCCGAGATTTCCCACTTACTGTATTGATTTGTGTGCAAAATGGCATCTAATTTTCCACACTTCTAGGACTGGCAGGCATCCAGTCTGTTCTTTTTCCATCCTAATGGCTAAGGAAATGTCATGTGATCTTTGCCAATAAATCACATTTTTTAAATCTCCCTTCTGAATCCAGGCATTCTATTTAGGTACTTAGGGGGTTGTTTAATAATTTTTTTCAAAAATCAAGCTATGTTGCTAAAATACATGCCCGGCCAAGCTTAAATCTAAGACATCAGCTGTAAATCAGCAAGTTATACTGGTTTTCCAACTGAAAATGGGCCAATTTTTGTACTAATTGATAACCTGTAAATTTCTGGTTAATCACTGCGAATCACTGCTTTTTGCATAAGAGAATTAACTAACAGTATGTGTGTTTTTTAAAAAGTTTGGGCTTGAAGAAAATATCTTATTCTTTTTCCCAGTTTCCCTCTGCTCTCTCTCCCCAGATCTGGTCTCTGCTCTTCTTTATCTCAAGGCGGAGGAGACACAACTGATGGACAACTTTTGGCCATCGACAGGGGTCATAATCTGGGACTGTGTTTTGACCATCCAAAAAAGTCCTGCTACCATCTTCCTGCCATGCTCAGACGTATGTAAGAGCAATTCCATGAAGCTAAACACTGCTGCTTTACGGCTGAAAACTTCAGCAGAGAAAGACCTTTCTATTTAATCTTTTGTCTTCCATCCTAATAGTGCTTAAATACTTCCCAATCATTAACAGTAAAAAGCTCTTATTACGTCTTTACAGGATGCCGCAGAAATCAACCATTTAATCCATAGACCTGTTTGTGAAAATAAGTGACAGGGAGCTTTCACTTCCCAGAGTGAAAAGTTTTGTGGCTTCTTCTGAAAGCAGTGAGATTGTGGGTTGTTCTCTTACAGGGTTGACCTTCCTGGGCTGTGTGGGGCCTTCATCTACCTGTACCTCTTTCTCCTGGCTAGTGCCAAGAGAGGGCAGTTGCTGCAGGAGAAGGACAAGGATCCATCAGCACATCTTATGGTTGGTTGAGAGTAGAAACCAGACCCTGAAATACTGGTGAGATGGCACAGAGCCCTGTTGAACTGCTTCAGCTGAGCTAGGTGTTCTCCCACGTCGTTTCCTCCCTTCTTCAGACATGGACCTGCAATGCTCTGCCCAGCTGTGCCCATCATGCCAGGCAAGCCCTGCTCTTTGCTTTCTCTCTGTCCACTGGGAATCAGTCACTCTTTTTCCCCTCCTCTGGGGTCCAGTTGCCTTTTCCTGCTGGAATTCAGGTGCTCTCTTCAGCTCTATCGCTGTCTCCACCTGATACACAAGGAGGAGTCGGTACCTCCTTCTGTCTTGCCTTTGCTCTCCTCATGTCCCCCTTTCCACACAACCAGCCACTGCAGGACAGCTGAAGGACACTTTCCCAGCTCTCCATAATCCAAAGCCATGCTGTTCTCAGGGACCCTATTAACGTTGTTGGGCATAACCCACTAACAGGCCAGGTGAGACATCCTCACGGCTGAGGAAGACCAGCCCAGCCAAACCATATTCTCCTCTCGCACAAGCAGAAGGTGCACACTCACTGCTGATTCTCTGCATTTCTGTAGGCTGGTTTGACCTGAAGTCTCAGGAAAAATGGCTTTGGACACAACCTTTCCCTTAGGCAGCAGAATATTGTGAAGACCAGCTTGTTATGTTAATAAGTAAAGGAGTGGACATTCATGTATTTCTGTGAAGGACTGTCACACTACTCCACTTATTTCTGTCTTAAAATAGAAGCCAGTGAAACAGAAATGAAGAAAGGAGGAGAACAAACTTCACAGTTTGATCCAGGCAGCATTTAAGTCATTGAGAAGTGGCTGACAGATTTGAACGGGCTTTCACAGGGATGAAGGAGCCTCAACTACAGAACTGAGATACCTCCAAAGTCACAGAGCGTGATCACCTGCGACACCTACAAACGGGACTATTCTTCATGAGGCCATCAGGCTCCACCTACACCAGGTCATGTTCTTTGTTTCTGCTGGGAAAATATTTCTGAGCGTTACATTCTGAAATGTTCTTCTAGTTCTCAGTTTAAATTCATTGTTCACTAGTGTATAGCGATTCATTCCTGTGCCAGTATCGTTTCAGTAGCTGTCTTCCTCCCTGATAGGTACTTCTGTTATTTGCTGATAGATAGTCATCAATTTGGAAGGCTAAGCAAGCCTTTTGGAAGGTAGGCAAGTCCTTTGGTCTCTTGCAATAGAATAGGCCCTCTATTGCTCAGATAACAGTAAGCCTTCCTTGCCCTTCCTTCAATTAGTCTTGCTTGAGCAAGGAATCAGATCCTCAGCGTCCAAAGTTTTCACCTAGAAGCTTTCTGCTGTTCCCGTATTGAAAAAGAAATTGAGTTTTAATCTGCTTGTTTAGTAAGGTTCCTTAGCAGCCTTATTATCCACCTCCTCAGTCTCCCATTGGCAGGTACGACTGTTCAGCAGGATGGAGAATGAGCAGGACTAATTGCTCGAAAGACAAAACCCACAAATAACGCAAGATTACGTGAGCTGGTTCATTAGTGAGTTTCCTCTTCACTTCCAAAGTGCAATTCAAAGCTCTGGGCTGGTTACGCACCTAAGGTTTTGATTCCTGGGGATTATTTAGTGAAGGTGGTGGGAAATACGCTATTGTCAGAAAGCGCAGCCGCTGTCATTTACTTAGTGGGTATAACAGATTCTCAGCTACTTTGTGTAATCAAATCTGCTTCTTTAGCTAAATCATGGTATCACGTTACCTTTAAAAAATATGTGAAACCTTGTTTCTAACCCCAGCAGTTTCCTGTCTTTTTCTTATCTGTGAGAAAAGACTGCATAGAATCATAGAATCATTCAGGTTGGAAGAGACCCATGGGATCATCGAGTCCAACCATCTACCCTACTCTACAAAGTCCTCCCCTACACCATATCCCTCAGTACCACATCTAAATGTCCCTTAAACACATCCAGGGATGGTGACTCAAGCACCTCCCTGGGCAGCCTATTCCAATGCCAGATGGCATGCTGGCCATCTTCCCTTCAGGCCTGGGATGGGAGCATGTCTTCTGTGCCTTCTGTTTCTCTGAAAGAAGCGTTTGTAAGTGAATCTTTGTCTCCTCTTATTGCCCCCAACTGCCCTTTTCCTCCCCAGCAGGCAGGTGTTCTTCAAGGTGAGAAGGCTCCGTAGGAGGAGCACTAGGGAAATGGGAAACTTTCAGTGAGATGAAGGAACCTGAACAGCAGAAGTTCAGGTGAAAGCTGGCCCAGCAGTTGCCATAGCTGAGTAGCCACTTATTAAAAACAGCATGGTTGGCCTCTGTCTTCCCCAAAAGGGAATCATCAACTGTATGAAGAAGGTATATGAAGCCTTGACACAGCAAAAAAGAAACCTCTCCAAAATTATGCATCTTGTAATGGAAATAAGATTCTTACTTATTGTAACCTCCCATGTCCATGGCATATTTTTCAGTACACAACCAAGTTAAAAGTTTTCTGTTCAGTGAAGCTGACTATGTTACAGAAGAGTAAGGGTTCTAAGGATTGGGAATACTAAATTCTGTTTTGTATAATATTGGGGTTACAGCAGACATTCAATATTACAGGCAAAGAAGAGAAGATCCTTTAGGCACAAGACCTCAGTGTATGGATAAAGGTTCTAAACAAAGTGCAAATTCCCCTTTCAGCCTCTTTAAACTACTCACACCCTCCACAGTTGTAGCAAAAACCATAAGCCTCAGGTTTCTAGCTCTCTCTGGAAGTGTTATTTGCCTTTTATTTCTAAGCTAATCCTTGCTATTGTGTTTCCCTGCTAATGAGGTACCAGTCCAGTAATATACTTGAGAACATCTGGTGTGAGGGAGGTGCATAAGCCTCTCTGGAATCAGTGGGATGAAAGGATATTTCTGAAGTGAAATGAATTGAGGAGTTTTACCCAGTTGTACTGTGTGAGAGTGGATATTAGTGGTGAATTAGAGCATACGACCGGAGCCAAAAAAACCCACTTGCAACTGGACTTAGGTAGGTATTAGTGACTGAGGTCCCAAATGACTTAAAAAATACACTGCTTCACAAACTACCTGGAGGTACCTAAACTCTTTCTGCCTCCCCTTCCACTTCAGTGTCTACTTGGAGAGACTGAACATGGGCAGAATGACCCTGTGTGAACCACTGCACTAAGCTGCCTCTGAAGAAACTATGCTTAAGACCAGCAAGACCAGGATGAGAACATCACAACGTGCCCTGCTGTCCTGCCTCTCCACCAGCCCTTGGCTGAGAGACCTACTGGAATTTTTCTTCTGGTAGAAACCAAGGTGCATGGGACCAGTGAGGGAGGGGAGGGAAGGCTGGTCTGATCCTGGTACGTTGTTGGGCTGTGGCTGGGATGCACACCCAAACCCAAGGGCAGGACACTGCTTTTGCATTTGTTGTGGTTTTGGCCAAACTGACCAAGGACTGATGACAGATGCTCTCCCCCACCTCTCACTCCAAGGAGAGGAGGAGGAGGGATAAAGAGATTTATGAGTTTAGAAGGAACGAAACCACTTTAATGAAATATTAATATTAAAAGAAAAAGAAAATAATTAAATAGATACAATATATACAAAACCATATCAAGCTCCAGGATGACGTCACTGGCAGGCACTGGGGAAGTTCCAGGCAGGACTGGATTCCAGCTCTGGAGTGGAACACATGGATTGGGATTAAAGGCAAATGAACAGACAAGGTCCTCCTCGGATGTCGGCCATTGAAGAAAGAGGCCTGACCCTTTGATCCCTCAGCTTTTATACTGAATCACAGAATCATAGAATGGTTGGGGTTGGCAGGGACCTCTGGAGGTCATCCAGTCCAACCCCCTGCCAGAGCAAGGTCACCCAGAGCAGGTCCCACAGGAATGTGTCCAGGTGGAGTTTGAATGTCTCCAGAGAAGGAGACTCCACCACCTCTCTGGGCAGCCTCTTCCAGGGCTCTGCCACCCTCACAGGAAAGAAGTTCCTCCTCATGTTGAGATGGAACTTCCCATGTTCCAGTTTATGCCCATTTCCTCTTGTCCTGTCAAAGACTGAGCATGGGCCAGATGGGATGGAACACCCTGTTGGTCAGTTTGGGGTCACCTCTCCTGTCTGCTCCTCCCTGCAGGTGGGACTTTTCTGTTTCTGACCCTCCAGCGAGGCAAATAACAAAACGAGCCGACCTTGGTTGTTACAGCAATAAGTATAAGCAGGAGCCTCTCTGCACACCATTCCTTGGCATCGACTATAAAAGCAGGTCTTATCACTCTGAGAATGAACATTTTTCTGCACAATACGCTGTTAATTTTAGAGAGTTAGAAGAGGCCTGGCTAAGAAGTAAAATTACTGAACAGAAAGTTGGTTCTATTTTACCTCAAACCAGGACAGCATCCCACAGCTGAGTTGCAGTCTGAGGTCCGGCAGCTTTTCCTTGTTCTAACAAGAGGCATCTCCTCTTATACACAAACCCTATAACGCAGCAAATGTGTGTCCCTTGTTGAGATCTCTCAGTTTAAGATCTCAACTGATGAAATGTTGTTTAGAAGCTGATGAAATGGTTCGGCGCTGCTTGTTATAGCTCTGATTCTCTAAACTGAACCAACCTCTTAGCAACACGAGGAATTAAAAATTCGACTGCACTTATTTGCCCATCTTAAAAAGTATGCTGCTAAACACAGTGTAATGTAAATGAGAGGACAAATTAGCATATCTGACCACAGACAGTCGTTCTCCGAAGAGTGGTGTGTTTAGATACAAATGATTACTCAGTAATGAAACAGCGCTAGCGATGGACCTATTTCCTCGGTTCTAATTACATAGGCTCCAAAAAGGTGTAAACTATGTTCCCTGAAAAGCTAATTATTCTAGCAAAAGCACTTTCTGCATTACAAATAACTTAGTCCCTACAGCAATAGCTGAGCTGAAGTAGATGTGACAATGTTTTTCCCATAGGGAAAGGCATTTGCTCCAGAATTTTTAACCATTCAAATACTGGAAAAGCTAATTTTGATTCCTTGAAATAAATACATTTTGATAAACAGTTCAGATTTGGCAAGGTTCTTGACCTCTCTCTGTTTAGTTATTCATTACAAGGACCATTTTAATCCCTTTCAGATTTTTCAGAAGACATTGCTTCTGATTGTCTATCTAAAGTTAGTTACTCATTACCTTTAAAGCACCTTAATAAATGCTTTAATATTACTTATAAAGGGATTTAAAAAAAAATGTCCTAGAACTGCAACAGGTACTGAACAGTTCTTCATATAACCTTAATGTAGTAATAAAAATTAATAAAATAAAAATGATCTCAAGTACATTGCTGTGTTACAGCCTCTTGCCTAGAAAAAAAAGAAATGCTCACTGAGAGCTCAAAGGCTCCCCAAAGTCAAGAGGAAGAAAGGGGAGTCTGGCTCTTGTGTCCTTAGCCCTCTGTTTAGAGGGACACTGCCTGAGACTGGGCAAAGTTTTAAGGCTGCTGCTTTCCAAACGCCGCCAAAGGCAGGATGCTGAAGGGGGTGGACGTGTCTGGGGTCATCTGGAAGACACTGTCAAACCAAAAAGTCTACAGAAACTGAAGAATGTTTTTTTTTGTCCCAGCTTGCTTCACTTCGAAATGCTAAAATAAGCTGTAATTGATTTTACTTATATATCCTCGCTATTTCAGCCCACGTGCTCTAGCCCAGGCACTCAAGTGACTGGACAAGGTGCCATTATGTGAAGAGCCCAAGGACCCTTGTGGCGCGTGGTGAGAAACAGCCCAGCAGCCTCCTCCAAACAGCCAGAGCAGTTATATATAAACCATCACCACCTCCAAATTCCTGGAAAAGATGCCCGCCAACCTACCGAGTGAAGCTAACAGTTACCACAGAGGGAAAAAGAAATGTTTTCTCATGGTGTTAGCTCAGCATGAGACACACGTTATATCTCACAGAGTAGCTGCCACCAACCAGTCTCTAGGTATTATTCTCTTCCCCCCTGGCATTAGGTCTCTGGTTTTCAGCAACCCACCCAAACTCTCTGCTTCCCACTCTGCGGGGCGCAAATAGATACTCTTTTAACTCTATCACAGAGATGCTGAAAGGACTAATAAATAAAACTGTTCACTAATCAAATATTTTTAAGTTGAGGAGCACTTAGGGGCCCTTATTCACCCTGTCAGCTATGCATGTTCTTAAGTTGTCTGATTAGTTTATATTGCCAATGATGAGTGAAAACTATTTCAAAACAAGCACACTAGCTTGTCTGCAGCTTTTCTTTTTGGGGTACCTCCTATGGGCCCTTCCTTCTCACCTCCTCCTGAGACTGGCAGCAACAGGGGTGGAAATGGAGGGAAGGTGCGAAGTCCTTGTGGCTTGCACTACCTCAGATATTCCACCTCTGTGTCCTACTGTTAGGAAGAGAAATGTACTTTGTCCCCACCTATCTAAATGGAGAGGCCCACACATCCTAGTGAGGTCAGAGAGAATTGTCACACTCTGTTTTAGCAGCATCTGGAGAGCCCTTCCCATTTCTAATTTCAGTTTCTTTCATTTCTCAGCTGTGGAAGCGTGTATGGAAGAAACCCACCAGCTCTGGATTTAAGTATAACAGCCGCAGATACTATCTTCTTGTATCTAAAGGGCTACCTTATCTTAAGATAAGCCTGAGAAATTTCTTGCGACAAACTCCCGTGAACCCACCCTGCAGCCAAGAGGAAGGGAGTGAACAAGATGCTCTTTTGGCTTGTTAAGGAACACATCCCCATGGGAAAGCAGAGATGTCTGAAGTAACACTGTACTGCACCAGTCACCCACTATAAATTTGCCATCATATATTTTAACTGGTCAAGTTTTAGTGTGATCAGAATGGCAGCTGGATTCAAATGTTTAAGTTTCAACTGGCAGGTTGAGGAAGAAGGATTATATTCACCAAATGTGAAGGTTTTATAGTACCTTATTTTCATACTTAGCATTGCAAAGAGGATTGACAGAACTAATCCAAACTCTTCACATGCAATTAAACAACATAAAAATGAGAAGACATAGGATTTACAAATTATGAAATTATGAATAAGGTTGGAGCTTTATGCCTAGCGTAATAAGCACAAGAAATACTTGATTTCAAATAAAATGGACCAAAAGGACCAAAGGTAATGAAAACAGTTGGGAAAAGAGCTTGGTCCTCCTTTGTTCCTCCAACATATACTCCTCGTGGGTCCGTATGGGATATCTGACATAGCTGCACACGATAAAGATAAGAAACTGCAGTTTGTTGAGAGGTTATAGCCTTTTCATAACACTGGCATGCTGCACTTGGCTTTTAGTATGGCAACTAGACCAAAGTAAAACTTGAACTGTGACAGATGAGACTTTCATTTAGTTTTCTTTTTTACGACCTGGTCCCTATTTCTTAACTGGAAAATGGTAAAAATAAAGAAAAACAGAACAATGTAATTGCTTTGCAATCCATTAGATGAAGAAATATGTATGTCCTTGGCTAGGTAATAGCTTTCTGGGAAACAATGTATGCTCAAGATTCAGTCTGGCAGTGATGCAGCATAAAAATACCTCAAGGAAAGAAAATACTAAATGCAGGTTGGAAATCAAAGACTTGAGGCTGAAGCAGAGGGAATTTTAAAAAGCTCGTCTCTACAGGGAATAGGGCTGGCACATTCAGACAATAAGAGTATCGGAGACCTCCAACCTGAAATAGAAAGCACAATTCTTTTACCTTGTCTGCTTACATGGGTATTAATGACGTCTCTTAGTTAATGTATATGAGTTTTCAAAACAAGACTCTCAAGTACTCATTTCTGTCTCTGGGGAAAGGGTAGGAGAAGAATCACTGCCCGCCAGGTATTAGATACAGTGCTTAATGCAAGATAATAAGGTATTTCAATGCAATGATAAACATAGTCTGAAAACCTATAGAAAGCCAACAGAGAGAAGGTTAAGAGGTAAAACTCCTGGAAGAAAATATCATGCAAAGTTATTGGAATGGAGGAGGAGGAGGAGGGCAGGGAGGGGAGATAAAGAGTGAAGAGGTTGAGACAAGCATCTTTAAATAACTTCCCTGTATTTCTCTGATTTTCTCTTTCTCCACTCATTAGCCCTTCTTTCCATTGATGCAAGAGGCATTTGTGCAGAACATGGAATGGGAGGAATGAAGAAAAGTGCCCTTGAACCACACTTAGCTACAGAAATCACTTGTGTCTGCCTTCTGGTTTTCAGTACCAGTTACCAGGAACAAGCAGGTAGTTTTTGGCCATCTCTGGTTAGACAGTTCTATTAAAAATGGCTTGTTCCTTTCCTAAGGCACAGTCCACTTTCTATTAGAAGGGGCTGGACGGCTCTGAACAGTGAGCTATTCCATCTTAAACCTTGAATGTGTTTCATTACTAGAGCGAGGCAGATGATGGCTGGTCTGACATCACAGGCAAACAAAAAATTGTTTGACAAAGAAGTCACCTCTTTTTGAGATGGCAACTCTCCCCTCCCCAGAGCTACTAGTAGAATTCCTTCCAAAACCCCAGCTTCTGCAGGGCCGCCCAAGAGCGTGCCCAAGGGCTGGAAGCAGCTCTTCTGTGGGACTGAGCTTTTAGAAGATCATTATCTTTGGCCCTCTTTGCTACGAGGGCACATAAGGAGACCTTTGGCTTTATCCAGTGCAGACTTAGCAACCGATTCTATTATTACCAACGGAGAAATGGCAGTGAATGCCCGTAAGATTTATTGCAGGTTATTAATTCACTTACAGATGACTGTCTAGAAAGGTACTCAATGGTTTTTTAGGAAAAGACCAGTATCTCACCAAGATTTGTGGCATTACACTGCATCTCTGAAGACAGGACCTTAGATGAAATCTAAGGTGATGAATATTTCCCAACAAGAATTTATCACCTTAAGCAACAGTTACTGAAGAATGAATGAAGGAAAGAGAAAATTACACTGATTCACGTCACAACTTCTTTGGAGGAACTTGTGATTCTTCAGAGGTTAAACCAGTCAGATGACAGGGACCTTGTAAAATCTTTATTCCAAGTTCTTGCTCCAACCCAACTGTGATAAAAATTTGACAGTTAAAATCTTTACAGGATGGCTTTAATGGAAGAACAGCCTCTCTTCTGATGATCTCACATTTTAAATTCAAATTCTACAATATAAAAGACAGAAATTAGTTTTTCCCCAGACTTCCTTCAGTAACCTTACATTGTACTTTCAGGACTCAGAAGATGGGGTCTAGTTGTGGCAGATAAGATTGCAGCAGATTTAAATCCGTTCTGGATAACTTTAACCAGATTTTGCAAACTTTTCAGCGCATGTCTTTCCAAAAAGTAGCAGCAGAATTGAAGGGAAACAAAAGCAGCAGAAACACTTTGTGAGTATCACTTTGAAGTATTTCAGTTTCTTGCCTAAGATGCTGGAAAAATGGGGAAGCCAATTACGTGAGGCAAAAGAATCAACTATGGAGTTGCTGGAAAATAATTATTTCTGATGATAAAACGCCTTGTATTGCCCCACCCCTTGCAGTTCTAGCACATACTTTCTACTGTAGAAGCCAGTTCTTTGCTTTGATTAATGTCAGCAAAACAGAGCTGCCAAGAACTTTCTCTTAGAAAACTGAAGTTATCATTTCAGAGTGGTGTTCATCTGGGCACATTCAGCTCTTTTGGCAGAGGATGAGTAGGGCCAATGAGCCCCAGGGAACCCCAGGGAGTAGGTTTCTGCCCAGCCCAGCCTGCTCTGGGGGTTCTGCTGGCTCCAATCTCTGCTCACTCCTGGCCCCCCTCAACCCAATGCCGGAGTCTCCCCAAGAAATCCCCCCAGCCATCCCCGCTAGCACCAGCTGCTGGGGGAACCAAACATATTCAGGCAATCTTCTTGATTAGCAGAGATTATGATTCATTTAAAAGCACAGGGGTGAAAGGCAATTAGTATTGGTGGTGACATTAAAGTGAAATCCTTCTGGAGAGGGAACACTAGGAGAGAGACACATTATTGTCCAATGTTTTTCAGCCACCAAGAATATTTCTAGAGAAAAATAAGTGATTCACCCTAAGCATTTTTGTCACTTGGTATTTATAGGGAATTATCGTGGCTTGGTATTAGTTCTGAAGTATAATTCACAATGTTTAACATAATAAATATGTAAGACCCTCTTGGAAAACAGGTCTATAGAAAGGGCAGGCAGATGGAGGTCTGTGTGCTGTTTTGTTATATGTCCAGCATTACTTACATTCAGTAACTCCTGAAGCCCTTAAGCTTTAAATCTGCTATTTCTCTTATAAAATACTGTGAGATTAGGAGGGCTGCACTAATCAAGTGCCTACATCAAAAAAACCAACACTCATTGTAAAGCATGCCATGAAGGCCAAGTGAATGATGAAGGAATTGCCCCAAATCCTCAAAGACAGACCTTAAGTATATTTTTCTCTGGTTACTATGATTTCTAAAATATCAAGGTAAAAGTATTTCTCTGAACCTCAGTAACTGCTCCACAAGTGAATAAGACATTAGTTAACATCGACAGAAAGACCTAGTTCATTTTAGCTCTTCAAAGTCTGTGGGATTCACACTCAGATCTCTCTAATGCATTGTGAAAACAAGTATTTGCTTTATTTCTGTAAAGCTTCTTCATCTTACAGTTGGGGTATCCTAAGTCACCTGGGTGTAGATGCACAAAGAAGCAGAAAAGAGATGAATCTCTAATTTTCAAAACTATCTATTAGTTGTGAGTAGTAGTGAGTTGGAGACATAACTTGTTCACACTTTTTTTTTTTTAAACATCACAAAGCATTTATCTACACCCTTCTGTGCCTAAATACCTTTGCCAGTTTTCTTTATTTTCTTTAAACAGAGCAACAGGAGTCTTGAAATATTCATAGTTGTACTGGTTTTGTAAAAAAAAATTCAGTGTTCATTTCTTGAAAACCTTTCTTTCTGACATTTTCTAAGGAAGTGCTTTAATTTGGTATTTGGAAGTTACATTTTAAAATAATAAAAAACACACAATAAGATGCACCTTTTTAGTTTAACAAAACATCTGTTTCATCCAAGATGCTTTCTATTTACTTCAATATTATTAAACATGAAATTGAAAAATCTGCAGTTACTATATTCTTACGTGTGTGTATATATATATATATATATATTCACAAAGTCCCAGTGACCGTATTGAGTATTTACATTTAGAACTTGCTTGGCTTAGTGGAAAATCTATAACCTCTTTCTAAGTTCTCCAGAGATAAAAGAGAATATTGCTTAGAGAAGTACTAATGTTAGTTCATTAGACTCTGGTGACTGAGGGCCTTAAGCTGAATTTGTGGTACATTTTACCCTTAAAAAGATTGCCCCCATATTAAGAGAATTTCCTAAACATCCTTTAACGAATATAATTTCTCTCACTATTATCTTACCTCTTTATCGAAGGCAAAGCCCATGAGTGTTTAAAATGAGGCCAATTTTGCTACATTAAGAATAATGATTATCAGCTATATTGAGGATAAGACTATGCCACCTTATATTAGCTACTTCAGGAGGAATAATAGAATTAACAAGGTTTCTCCTTCTCTGAGCCTAATTATGTCAATAAAATATTATTTGATTTAAAATTTCCATTTTTTAAAATCATATGAGCCAGAGGCTGGCTGGGTGGCTGGAATTTGGAAGAAAAATCTTTAGTGTGATGTATATGCCATAAATGAGATACACTGAAGCCAAGAGACGCTCTTCCAAGAAGGCTCAGCTGAGAAATATGCTCCAACAGCGAAGGAAGCTCAAGGTTGTTTACTGGCCTCTTGGCTAGTAACCATGAGCTGGATCCTGCCACGTAGCAGGCCATTATATGCAGAATATTGCAGAAGTCATCAAGGGAAAGAAGTAGAGCACAGAAGCTGTCACTGAATGAACGTTCATTTATGTCTTGGTTTAAGCACAGGCATGATTAAGGTGCAATTATCAGAAGTGGAAAATAAAGGTCTTGAACTCCCCTCATCGCTCACCTGTGCTCCCATCACTACAAAACGTTCTGGGACTGGCAGTCAGCTCTAAGCAAAAGTCACAAAGCAAGAATTGCTTTTTTTCTCCCTTTCATGTGAATGTTCATCAATACATAATGGAGAAATCCCGGGAATATCTCCAACCCCGACATAGTCCTTTCAGCAGAATGCTGGAGGGCTAATAGAAGGTGAAAGAGAAGGGGTTGGTAAACCCACTGTGGATTTTCTTACGTCTTTTAACAAAGGCTAAAATAGAATTCAGTGGAAACTGCAAAAGGCAAGAGACATCTGAAAGGCAGGAGTATCCATACGGTATAGTATTATAGAACATGAAAGTATAAAAGCATATTTTCAGTCCCCCATAAAAAGCACTAATTTTCAGAGGTACAAGCACTTTCATCTTGCCCTCGCAGTTAAGAGACCTTGGCAGCTCTGAAATACCGAAGAAGGGATTTTTGTCTTGAGCAGGACACCTACAAGAAACGAATATTTAAAATGCGGGTTCAGAAAAAAAAGACCTGAGCAGGGCTGGATTTGAAACCCATTTCCTTTAATTCCCCACTCAGAAACACAGCTGTAAGACTGCTCTCTCATTTAAACCCAAGGATTTAGAAGCAAGCGTGTGAGGGATCTACCACAGGAATAGTTACAGAAAGCTTTCCAGGGGCAGCAGCTTTTGGTCTCAGCAGTCGTGAAACTGTTGCTTTGGGCAGCAGGGATTATCGAACATCTCAAGATATTCAGAGTAAAGAGGCAGCTTTTGGTGCTGGTCAAATATATGCAAGCGCCAGCTTTCGCTGGCTTTTAACCTTCACAGTTACAATGAACAGCTTGGAAATGTGACAGTCGGAGCACGATTCAGTGACCTAAACACATGTCATTTTGGATGCCCTACAGGACCCTGACTGGCCTCCAGCTATTGCTCTAGAAGGACACGGGTCTTCTCTTGCTCCAGTGTCACATCTGCGAGACCCACGCAGATGCCCTGGGTACCCCCCCCGGGGGCATCTCAAATGGTACCAGATACATATATTTAGGCAACTGAATGGAGTCCTCTGACTGAAACAAATGGAAGCAAAAGGATCCAACACAGATTCCTCAGATCCATAATTATTTTTAAACTGTTATAATTATGGGAAGCTCACCAGTGATTTCCGAATGCTTCAGCTGGCAATACTGGAGCATCCAAAGAGATTTTTCAGATGTCTGCAATTAATTAGGCACTGGAAGTATTCAGCTAAGTCTTCCCTCCGATGAGCGTTTACAGGGAGGACAGCATTTTGGTGCAATTCTCCCACTAACAGGCTGCTTGGGAAACTGCAGTATTTTGTGAAAGATTTTGGACTGCCTGCTTCAAAACCCTGACAATATGTTTAGTCTGCATAAATGAGGGAAAGCATATTTTGTTTTGTTCAGCGTGCTCTGAACTTTCACAGTTACATAATTATCTGCTCAGATGGTCCCACAGTCTTATTTTGACTGAAAGGGAAATGGGAAATGTTGATAAAATAAACCCAGGCTGGAAGCTTGGCAGCTCTGCCATTTGTTAGAGAGAAAAAGACCCGGGTTCGGGGCTTTCTTTAGCGTGGGATATTTTTCGCTGCGAAACGTTCCCTGACACAGTGACAGCGAGCTGCTATGAGGATGTAAGAAACGGGTGGATTATGCTTTTCTGGTCTTCTCTTGACGAGAGATATCACGAGAGGGTTGAGTTGCTGGCACTTCATACCGCCCAGAATCTGGATCAAAGTGCTTGATCTGAATTTTTGAAATGAAACATCCCAGGGTTTTGTTTCAAAACTTTAAATGCTCAGAAAGTCTCATTTTCTCTTCGCCAGTACCTTGTCTGTAAAATTATGGTGACAATGGTTTCCTTTCCAAAGCACTTCAGTGATACCAGCGTTACGGGCTGTTTCAGAGACAGGTATGATGACTCAAAAAGGGACAGACATAATTCAAGTCAAAACAAAATGACAAAAATAAAACTGCATGAAAAATTTCAGATGCTTCCCCGTCAAATATTTTGACAAACCCAATCCATGCCCATGAAATGGATTTCAGAGTTGCCTGATGGGAAATTTTCTGCTGGGAATTCTCTGAAAACTGTTGTCACTTGTTTGTCCTGGACAAACCCATACACTAAGGTGTAGTTGTACAGGAAATGAGAGCTTGTCCTCTCCAGCTCTTTGCTCCAGGACTGGGTTGCAGCAGAGGTGTCTAGTTTCTTATCAGCCAAAGCAAGTATGGTCCAGAAGCGTAACTGCCCTGCATCTGTTATCATCTTATACCCTCACAAAGAGGGAAATCTGCTTCTGAAACTCTGGTTGCAAAAGCTTTGTCTTACACCCCTTGTCCCTGCATGTAAATGCCATTGTGGCACCCAGGGCAACCTCTGGAATTCATCCAGTCCAACCCCCTGCCAGAGCAGGGTCACCCAGAGCAGGTCCCACAGGAACGTGTCCAGGCGGGTTTGAATGTCTCCAGAGAAGGAGACTCCACCACCTCTCTGGGCAGCCTCTTCCAGGGCTCTGCCACCCTTACAGGAAAGAAGTTCCTCCTCATGTTTAGGTGGAACTTCCTCTGTTCCAGTTTTCGCCCGTTACTTCTTGATCTGTCACTGGGCACCACTGAAAAAAGACTGGCCCCATCCTCCTGACACCCACCAGTCTTTATATTTTATATTATATATATAATAATACATATATTACTCTCTATATATTATTTTATATATAATATTTATATATAACATGTTATATTATTCAGTATTTATAGGCATTAATGAGATCCCCTCTCAGTCTTTTTTTCTCCATACTAAAAAGACCTAAGTCCCTCAGCCGTTCCTCATCAGAGAGAGGTTCCAGTCCACTCATCGTCTTTGTAGCCCTTTGCTGTACCCCCTCCAGCAGTTCCCTGTCCTTCTGGAACTGGGGAGCCAAGACAGACAATTTATGCACAGAAAAATCGAAACCACCGCATACCAAAGTAGCAACACAGAGGTAGGCTTTAGGCAAATCTTGACGGGAATTCAAACACTGTATTTTCCCTTGCACACACACAGCTGTGTGACTGCTCCGGTTTCATGGGTCCAGAGGAGGCCACAAAGATGCTCAGAGGGCTGGAGCACCTCTCCTATGGAAACAGGCTGAGAGAGTTGGGGTTGTTCAGCCTGGAGACAAGAAGGCTCCAGGGAGACCTTAGAGCCCCTCAAGGGGCTCCAGGAGAGATGGGGAGGGACTCTGGATCAGGGAGGGGAGCCGTAGGATGAGGGTGAATGGTTTTAAACTGAAAGAGGGGAGACTGAGATGAGATCTCAGGAAGAAATTCTTTGCTGTGAGGGTGGTGAGACCCTGGCCCAGGTTGCCCAGAGAAGCTGTGGCTGCCCCATCCCTGGAGGGGTTCAAGGCCAGGCTGGATGGGGCTTGGAGCAACCTGGTCTGGTGGGAGGTGTCCCTGCCCAGGGCAGGGGGTTGGAACTGGATGATCTTAAGGTCCCTTCCATCCCAAACCATTCTATGGTTCTATGATTCTGTTATTAATAACTGAAACCATGACAGAGTGAATTGACACCTTCATTTGTTCTTTATTTGGGAGCTCCTTATTCTGGAAATGGTTTAACACTTAATGGTCCCAGTGGATAATCACTTCACTCACATTACTGGAATACCAAGGTTTTGTACTGTTACTTCGTATCACAGGAAATAAAGTTCACTTTCTCACAAAATCGCCTGTGCGTCCATGGTCTCAGGAGAACACTAAACCTTTGGTTAAAACTACATAATGTTCCTGTGTAAAGAAAATTAAAATGGAGGGGAATAGAGAAGAGTAGAGTCAGAGGTCCTATGGATATGAGTTGAACATGAATTTTCAGAGGCTGGCAGCCAGGTGTACACATGGTGCATCTCTCAGTGGCTTTCTCTGGTGTACTGACTCCTCATCACTCTTGGATTAAGCTTAGGACAAGAGGTTGTCCCCACCCCGCTGCATGGAATCAGCCTGTGATGGGGAGACCCACCACGTCTGCTTGTTGGAGACCAACTCTGCCCTTTGGGATGCAGCCAGGCATGGGCTGTGTCTTAGACTGCACTGACCACCCCCTGGCACCTGCCAGTAGCCCTTCTAGTAGCCATGGTACTCTTTCTTTCAGTAGCCATGGTACCCTTTCCACAGCCCTTCTGAGTAAGCTTCTTATATTTTTATAGACCTGTGCATTTAATATTAATAGAAAGCTTTAAGATCCTGAAGATCTTAAAAGCTTTCCAGAAATCAAAGTTTGACTGTTTTCCAAGGCTTACATCTAGAACCATACTGTGTCCTTTCTGAGGATCAAAATACTTAACCTTGAAGACCAGAATGGAGGAACTTTCTTATTACTGAGAAGAGCTCTTTGCTGAGAGCTCAGGACCTCCATTGCCCTTCCTGTGTCCCAGACAGGAGTGACCAGTGGGGCTATGCTTTCTTTCAGGCATCCAGTGCTACGATCATAATTTTGGTGGACTGAGGTACCCCAGGAGACGTTTCTCCATCCCAGTGCAGACTGCAAACTGGCCTCAGTGGCTTTTTTATGCCAGATATTCTACAGGTCCAGGTCTGGTGTTTCTGGATTGAAGACACTCTTTTTCTTACATGGGCCTGGATTTAAGGGATAAAGGCGTTCTGTCAGTGGGACACAAGCATCAGGGCTGCAGGAAGACATCAGGACATGCTTTTGCAGGACACTGCCCTCTCCTCGGAGCAGGATAAAGTTAACTTTAAAAATACAATCTGTTTTCGTACTGCATAATGCTCGTGATTAAACATGAATTGCTCACAGTTGTTGGAGCCTGGGGCGGACACCGAGCCTCAGCTGATAAATGTTGCTTAAATGAAAGGACATTTTTTTGTTACGCTCCTGGCAATTAAATAATGATGTGGACAAATCTCTGGCAGGGTTACTGCCAGACCCTACAGACTTTCAAATAGCATTTTTTTCAAAGGGCAAGATAACAATAGGTCAAATCACTAATTTTATGGCTCTGAATCACATCCCACAAGGATGAAGCCCATTTCCTTACTGCTCCTACGTGACACTGAAAAATTTTCTGTTTGATTTTGAAAAGCACACCAGGAGCACACAATGCTGAAGTAAGACATAGATGTATAGTCCCTGATATACGACACGACCGATGAGCTTTTTTGTCTTGTGGAAACACCCCTGGGCCTCTGACAGGAGCGGGTGCTGTGGCGATGGGTGCTCCGAGCACATAGTGATAGAATCGCATCCTCTCGAGGATTCTGCAGTCAAAAAAGGACTTTTCAGCACAAAGCACAGCATTATCCCTGCTCTACATCCTGATGAGTGAGTCCTAAGAAGTGCCTTGGGTGATGGTGAGGGGGGGAATAACTTACTTCACTTTTGTCGAGGCTCTAGTGTTATAATTATTATAAATGCCATGTCATGACACAGGATGTTATGTCAATTGACACATTTGTATCCAGTTGCTGGAGCTGGGAAAACTCTTCTTGATGAGTAAGTTAAATTCTTTAGCAGTTTTAACTTTCAGTATTAATCATAATGATAATAAAGTTCACGCTAATAGCAGCATTCTATAATTTTGGGATCTAAATATAGCAATTTCCTGAGGCTCTGACAGTGTGAGGTATTAGTCTTCCCTGGCTGGTGCACTGAATGGGACTTTCTGCTGGGAGCAGTATGAATCATGGATTTAATATATGTAAATTCTTTAGTGTAAAATCTTTCCAATGGTTTACAACCTGGCTGCTTAGACTCACAATCCGTATTCGATGCGGCTCTGATAAGGAGTTACGCAATATTTTTTTTTATGGTGGCATATCATAAAGGGGAACAGTTGCTACACGTTACAGGGGAAAGGCAGAAGTTGCATGTTCCTCTCTGTAATGCGATATTAATGAGAATTAAAACCAAATGTAATCTCTACAGCCCTATCATTTTAAATTTCTGAGTCATTAGCTTTCTAGTACAATAAGGAATAAACATCATTTAATTGGCAAAGCATAACAAAGGGATCTTGCTGATACATGTTTAAGTGATTAAACAGCAGCGATCAGCAGGTTTCAAATGAGAAATCATTTTAAATAATAATTTAAACAGAATTACTTCACTCATTAGCTTTAAATTTCCATTCCCAAGAAATTATATCTTGCTTCCCAAAGAAGACACACTTCGAGAAGACGTACATGCTGTTTCTGCCATGCAAAAACTGGGAAAAAGAAGATGCCCAAACCTCTGCCTTACGTAAAGGCTATTGCCTAGCCAAAAAAAGAACAGACTGTTTTTGTTAAAGCTATAATGTGCTGTTCCCAAAGAGGTGACAGGAAGATGTTTGCAGAACACACAGCGTGCCTGTGGAAAACAATAATCCCCTTTACTTCTTAATCTTAAGGGAAAAAGTCCAGAGCTAAGAAGGCAGACCTAAATTTAACCAGACTTGAGAATTTAATCAATTTTGGGTAAGTTTATATCTCCTTCCATGTAATCTTGCAGCAGGGTGGTGAGACAGCAGTCTTAAGAAAGGACATGGACTACTGAAGTAATGAGTCGGTGACCACAACCTGACCTCAGATTGCTTCTGCATAAGCGGCATTCTCTCCTGGATGCTGGTTTCTGTAACATGGAAAATGAATCCAACAAATCTCGCTTCCAACCTGCTGTTCAGGGTTCCTAACGGAGGGCACCACAGGGCTTTTCATCCTTTGGTCCCCAGGAGGGACACAGGTACTGCTGGGGTTGTGCTCCCTGAAGCCCCTCAGTGATCCTCAGCCAGTGGTGAACTTCGACCCCTTCCAGGGACCTGCTAAAAAACCACAACCACCAGCTCCGGAACCGCACGGCCTCTTTTCTCCTTTCTTACACACAGAGGTCGATTTCTCCATTCCACTATATCCTTTTGTTCAGGAATCTGACCCACCCTCACAGAGTATTTATGGCAGTCATAACAGCAGCTTTGCCTGAATGCTTTCGGGATAACAAAGAACGTATGGGGCTCCTGCTGGCAGGCTTTTCCTCCTCACCCTAGCAGAGTTTGTTCACAGTGGTCTAGAGGGAGCAAAGGCATGACTCACCAGCAGCATGAATGCCATCTGAGATGCCTCTAAATCACAGATCCCACACCCTGGTCACAGAAGCATAGAATCATAGAATCGTAGAATGGCTTAGGTTGGAAGGGACCTTAAAGATCACCCAGTTCTAACCCTCTGCCCTGGGCAGGGACATCTCTCACCAGAGCAGGTTGCTCCAAGCCCCATCCAGCCTGGCCTTGAACCCCTCCAGGGATGGGGCATAGTCAAGTGTTGGTATTTTGATACCCTCCCCATGAAGCAATAGGACAGAGGATAGAGGAGCACAGGGAGGGTAAGTAAGTGTTACTCTGGGGAACATACGGATAAAATCTAGAAAATGGTCCCTCATTTGCTGGGGAAGGATGGACAATTAATGCCAGGAATATGTTTATTAGTGTACGCGTATACAAGAGTGCGTCCTGGTATCCCACCTGCTCTCCAAGACTCCCAGCTTCTGTGGGTGATTACAGTATACACAGAAGTGTGACCCTAACTGCAGGTCTCATAAACTATCCTGTTGCACAGCTTGATTAATATTTTCTTTATGTTTTTTATATATACATGTAAAATTATAGAAAATATATATATCTTATACCAGTATTTTACTAGCAGAAAAAGCAGAAAAAAAGAATAAAAAAATCAAGATCAAGAACAATTATTTTTCTTACATTTTCTTTTCCCATATTTGCTTACTGCCCTATTTAAACTTTAAACTATTAGCTTTCCTGGATAAATCTCTCTCCACTGCACAGATGTACTTGTTTCTTTAGTTCTCTGTAAGTAAGATTATCCAAACAATGACGTTCAAAAGCATTTTCACTTTTGAATAGGGGTGGCACAAATGAAAAGTTGAAACATTATTCTAGAGTGATCAAAAAAACAAATGTAGAGCTGGAATTTTGAAAATGATCAAATCTAAAGAAATATGAGCTATCCAAAATCCAGGTTTTGAGTTCTGAGTCAATTTCTCATCACTATAAGTAAATTACAAATTCCTCTTTTGTTTAAAAAGGTCTTTTCTTTAAAAGAGAGAAAGTAGAACTGGCACAAAGTGCTTTTCTTCCTCTTTTCCTACAAATTTACCAGAAGTTACGGAGAACAGTTTAGGTGGAACTACATTAGCATGCAAACCCTTTTTTTTTATCATAATCATTATTGTCCCCATAAAATACAGTGTTTTGTACCCTTCTGAGTAATGTTATGTGAAGTTTGCAGGACATAATAGTGCTACCTCAGTCATAACCTCAATACGAACGTAGAAACTCAGTTCGGTCTCCATTGTCTACTCTAATAACACAGCCAGTGGCATTTTGCCCCGAGCTACACCAGAAATAGATGTTCTTTATGATTCAATAACAAACTGGTATTTTTCTTTTCTTTTGCCAGTGATGGGCTAAAGTGCTAAACACAATAGAAAGCAATTTTTGAAGTACTGCTGTGATGGGGCTCAACAGATACAGCTGTGGAATGAAGTCAAGATCTAGTGAACAGGCTATAAATCCAGTAGGTTTTCAAGTTTGTATTAAAGTCTGTCTCTTCACAGACGGGGGCTGGCACACCTTCAGGAACAGGGGAGCTCATGTCTGCAAGGCAAAAAATGTGTGGGAAGCGAGTGCCCGAGAGAATGTGTTCTGGAGAATAAGGTAAGCTGGAGAAAGGAGGAGGTTTGGGACTACGAAACATCTTAGTGCCTAATTCAGGAACGAAGCTCAAAGTAAAACATCCAGCTTGAAGTCAGCCTCCAACTACCGCTTTGTAAATGGTCTTCTTGGCAGCTGTGGGAAATCTAAAGTGATCGAAAGGAGCCCAACCACGTGAAACAAGAACTCTCCGTTCCGTTAAGAATACACGCTTCTGCCCTGTGATCTAATGTGTTGCTGAACATGTCATCCTTCACTCTTCTTACGCTGGTTTTGAGCTTTAATTTAAATATGATGAAATTTTTAACGTCATTTACTTCAAATACTCTTAGGAGCAACAACAGCAAAATGAGATATAGGAATGAAGACAGCAGTGTGCATTTTGAACTGACAACAACAGGGTCCTGTTATAGCAGCCTGTGCAACAGCAAGAGAATAGGAATCAATCCTTACTACAAGGTAGTTATGGATCTGTGCCATCTCTCTCATATTAATCACATGTCTTGAGCAAACAGGTTAGATTTACTTCCATTACAAAAAAAAAATAACAATTCTTACAATGTTTGTTCTTCTTGTAGCAAATTTTTCAGTATGTTTTATACCACAGCCATCTGAACGGCTCTGTGAGTGCCATTAGCCAGTGCTGGTGGGAAACAATAATCAGTCTCCCCTATTTCAAGTCATATCAGTGATTAAGAATGTGTCCTGATGGTCTTAGGCCCAGTAAAGAATCAGAAAATTATGGGCAGTTTCCTTGAGTTTGTCTCATAAAGACCCGTGGCAGGACAAGAGAAGTTCACTCCACGTGGTTGCTATCAAAACTACATGACCACAGACCATGCGACTGAAAATACAGCAAAACCTTTTACATCCCAGAGGCAGGAATTTGCTCTACCAGTCTTCTCTGAAAACATTTTGTGGAAGTGTCTTCAGCAGCAAAGGGATTTTGCTTCTTCTAAACTATGACAAGCAGTTTGGGGATGCAATTCATACATTTGTTCACGCACCTGCCCAAACCCCAGATATTCTGCAGTTTCTAGGACTTTCTAGAAGAAAACACTCTGGTACCAACGCATCAGCATCAGCCCTGTGTCCACGGAGGCGTGTGGGAATCCTGGCTGGATGAGTTTTAGCTGGATCAACACATCTCCGTGATGTCTGCAGAGAAGACACCCACAGAGCCCTCAATTGCCCTCACGCCAACAAATGGGCTAACAAATCACTGCCCTGCAAAGCCAAAGGCAAGCCTGGAGAAAAAGGGTATCTTTGGGCAGGGTGGCAGTGTCCTGCATGAGTGCCCCACCACTCATAGCTGTTAAAGATGTCTTTTAGCCTTTAATTGCAAATTTAACCTCTCCTTCCACAAAGGGTCACTCGGGCTTTGCACCCTTTCACCCAAAGCCAAACCCTGCCCAGCCCAACCTCCCCTTTGGTTCCAGCAACAGTAAGTTTCTCAGTAACTTTATTTTAGACAGACAAAATGAAAGTGTCAGACAAGTTTCAGAAGTGACAGAAGCACTGGAAGAGCTTGCCCAGAGAACCTGTGGTTGCCCCATCCCTGGAGGGGTTCAAGGCCAGGTTGGATGGGGCTTGGAGCAACCTGGTGTGATGGGAGGTGTTCCTGCCCAGGGTAGGGGATTGGAACCGGATAATCTTTAAGGTCCCTTTCATCCCAAACCATTCTATGATTCTATGACAATGAACTTTGGAAGGAAGCCAATTTCTTCCACCCAAACAGAAGAAAAACTTCAGGAAGGAGTGGTGCCTCCAGCTGTTACGCCCAGACAGTCTTCTACCCAGTAAATGCTTTAGATTCCTAGCAAAAAAAGGAACACCACCCTTACCCCACAACCTCCCCCCCCCCAATTCCACGCTGCTAAATCACTTTTTGTCTTGGGCCAGTTTATTCTGGGGTATTAGAGGCATGAAATCCTTACGGTTTTCCATGAGGAAAATCCAGCAGTGGTGCTGCTGTAGCTGTGACAGTCTGAAGATACGTGGCACAGGGTTTGCAGGGAGGGATGGTGTCTTCTACTAGATCAACCAACACAGCGTGAAAAAAAGGATAAGCTATTGAGTGAAAAAATGCTTTTTCTGATGACTTGATATAACCACATTTTCAGTCGCTAAGAGCTGCAGTAACTGAAAAATATTTGCCTAAGGATGCTCACCGTTTCTAGATATTTGATTATCCTGTGGTCACACCACAGTTATTTCTACAGATTGTTAATAACACATTCTGTTTTGATGACAATGGTAAGAACAAACATCTAATGAAACACTAAGCATCAAAGGGAGTGTTGCTCATCAAAGGGAGTGTGGCCATCCTGGTATGGCCAAGATTCAATCCGCTTTTCCGCTCTTCTTACTACTTCCAAAGGATTTGTTCCATTTTTCATTATTTTCTTATCTCAGACTGTGGTTCACGATTAAAGGATCGTGAAGAGAATAAAAGAACAAAAGCGGGAAGATAATCTTCAGAACAGAGGTCAATTATTCGTTTGGGTCTGCTGTTGTAATGAATGATGTAATGAATGATGTAATGTATCTTTCACTTAGCAACATGATACGGATAACAAATATTGTTCCTCCCAGTGCAAAAAATACTGCAAATTGTGTAGATAACGAGTTTTTAATGGCTGCCTTCACTTGGTGCAGAGTCTTAGGAGCGTTCCGGTAAATGTTGTTTACACCACGAGAAGCGCACATTAAGCACAGCGCGGTCTCACCACTCTCTACTCACTCCCTGCACTTACAGCAACACCAGCAGAGAAGAGATTTGAAGAGATTCGAATCCTTTTCCCATGAAAGAGAAGATTTATATCAACATCCAGCCAGAAGGGATATTTTGCCAACAATGTGAAGTTAAAGCGCTACAAAAGAAGCCTAGAATTTCTTAAGCATTTTGTCCCGTGCTTGAATATAGCAGGCTACGGTTTAATTCCAGGTTAAATCTGGAATTGCAGCTATATAAAAGCTAAAATACTTCATTTTGCTTGACCTTCCATTTGCTATTATAGAGCTATTCATGAACACTTACTGCAGGTTTTTTTTTTTTTCAGAAGGGAAAAAAGATCATATATATATATATATACAGAAACAGGCATTTTGTTAAGAATAAGACAGAAACATGGAGAATAAAAGTCAATTTTTTGAGTTGCCTCATTATGACAGTACCTTTCAACTAGCTCAGTCACTGACACCCTGACTGTGATGCTGTGGAATCCAAATCTGCTTCCTTTGGAAATCAGGAACACTTTATTGCAATTTTAAGGGGATTAATTACATCTTCCATTCTGAAAACGCTGTGTACATCTGGACTACATGGTGGTTTGTATAACAAAATTCTTTGTATAACTCAAATTCTCATAGAGTACTTGCTCATGAAGTAAATTGTATACATCTGTCTGTTCCAGCAATGGCCAGGTTAAAGTAACAATGATACCCTTGAGTATTGTTTAGTGACTTTATAATTGCACGCTGATAAATATAGCAGTATCATTTGAAATGTTTGATTTAGACAGAATTAAACCATTTTGTTTTCATTGTTACTTCTAACCTTCATAATTTACCATAAGTTTTAAATTTACTAAGTTTTAAAAAAACAGAGTAAAGTTTTGAAATATTTTTTTTCCGTTTCTGAAAGGTTAAAAAGAGTTAATTTCGTTTCTTTACTTTTTCATTGAATCTGGTTTTTTTCAGTGGAAAAATGCTCTGTGTGAAATTTCCTAATTAGCTCCATGCAGATACAATCTGCATGGCTATTAGCACTCTTTTCTATGGAAATTTTGCATGGAATGACTATTTTACATTCCCCAGTATATGGAAGAAAGTCAGAGGAAATATTTAATCCTAATTATATTTTTCCCAATAAGTTATCTTAAAGTTTACACATTCCTCTGTCGTGGTTCATTATCACAACCTCCATCCTTCATTAAATGGTTAAAGTTCTTCCCCGTGTCTCGGCTTTCCTGATCCTGGTTTCCAAGAGTTGCTGTGATTCTGTTTTCTCATAGCCTTGCTATCCCGTGATCACAGGTTGACTTCGCTGTGATTTTTCTCCGCTTCCCTGCCAAGCACGTTTATCCCTCGACAGCACTTCCCCGGTGCTCGTTGCCACTTTGTCAGCAATTCACCAATGCCCATTCAAGAAACCCAGGGAGGCAAAAATTTTGAATGAAAGCTTCTCAAGTAGCTTAAACCGAGCAGTAGGTTGCCCAGCTGGCTACATAAAAGAAAGAATTAACTCTTTATTGATTGCGAATGTGTTGATTAAATGTTTGCTAGCTCTCTTTTCACCTCTGCTCCATCCCTTTTGGCCACGGCTGATGGCTCACTCACCAACCTTTTGAACCCAATCAGCCACTAGACTAATTATCAGCTGTCCTCATAAACCCCACTAACTTTATAACAATAAACCAGGGCTGGGGCAGGGGGGTTGGAACTCGATGATCTTTAAGGTCCCTTCCAACACAAACTATTCTATGATTTATTGTGGACCTGGCGACGAAGAGCCATACGGGCAGTGGTTTTACCCCACACTTGAAATGGTTCTTTTGGAATGTAGAAAATCTGAGCTGCAATTTGGCACACAAAACGCCAGTAGGTATCACCTAAATCGTGTGGAGAAGCAGGGCCGCAGCGCGGATGTCATCTCTGTTCCTCTGGATGAGTTGGAAATCACTGCATTCCGGCAACAGCAAACTCAAATGTTGGACTGCTTTATGCTGGATACTGTCAAATCCAGTAGGTTGAGAAATTACAACTTTGTATTGATTTTCTACTCCTTTTAAAAGGCTCTACCAGAAGTATTAGTGTTATACCATCTTTAAATTAATGACATACTAGTTTTTATTGCCTATTTCTGTCCCTGACGTACAAAAAAAAAGCCACAGAAAGATCAGGACCATTTGTTCTATACTACGGGAGAGACTGAAGTCAATATTTTGACTGGTCCTGTGAAGAATAACACAAATAAGATTATATAAAAAGCAAAGATGTCACTTGAGAAGGTGGTTTTGTAAAACAATATATAACAGGTCAAATCCCTTGGGAAGCAAAGGAAGTAACAAGAATTGGCCGGGCTGAAGGTTTAACAGCATTCATAAATTGCCAATGCTTAGAAATGTTATTCATTATGCTCTATTTATCAGCTTGTAAAGGCTCTCATTTTCATTTATAATAACACTCCTCAGTCATCACCCTTCTGCCTCCTTTCATTAGATTGGAAAATTGAGTTTTGTTCTCCCACAGAGAAGCAGAAATTTATTTTCTTCCTCACCTTTTGACTACAATGTGCATTTTTTGCCTAGATCCTCCTGACTCTTTTAGCAGTGTGATAATTCACTGGACAACTCCCCACCACCTCGAAGACGTGCCCACCAACAGAAAACCGCATCTCGATTTTTCTTCCTGACAGTAGAATATTGAAATCAGTTCCAAAGACAAAAATGCCATCCAGTTTGATTCATCAAGTGGAATAAAGCCCTCTTGCTGAGAAAGCTATTTGAATGCGGGTTAACTGTGACCTGTGCTCCTCCACAGTCCTTGGAACATCTGGCCATATGGGCCGTAAGCAGATTAATCCAGTGCTTTGCACTCTCCTCCTTTAAACAGCTTAAAGGTTGCTGTTTAAATAGCACGGCATGCGATTTTTTTTTTTTTTAAAAAAAAAGATCAGCAAACATCTAAAATAACTGGGACCAGATGAATAACCCCTCTCCACGGGAAATTTTCAGAGGACCTGAAGAAGCAAAATACTTAAAAATGACTTGTTTTTTTTGTGGGCGTGTGTTTTAACTTGACATGTCTAAATTTAATCTTTCCCAAAGTTGTCAAATCCCATCTAGCTTACATGATTGATCCAGACGTACAACTTCCACTATTCCTGCTGCTGACAATTGTAACAGACAGTTTTAAAGTCGGGCTAACCGGGGAGCTGAGGGTAAGAGGGGACCAGCACGCCCGGATGAAGCCTTCATGCCCCATTGAAGCATCCCTCCCAGGGTGCTGGGAGCAACGTACCTCCTTGTAAACCTCAGCTGTAGATCCAAAAAAGCTGCAAAGTCCACCCTCACAGCCCCGGCCACCCAGCTGGTTCCTGCTAGTGCCCAGAGCTACGTGAGTATCTCGCTTGATATGTCCTCAGTGGTGCAAGCAGGGAGACCAGACCTTCCTCACGCTTACTGGAGCTTTTGGCCGCAGGAGAAACTGTGACCAGATTGTGCTGATGCTCTAGAGGTCATGTGGAGGGCACTGATGCAGAGATTTCCTTCTTTTTCCACTGAAAATGGATAGCTTCCCTGTAGGTGGAATTTTGATTGTTTTTGAATACAGGAAATGAAAATCCATTTTATTTCTTTTGAAATCTAGAGCGTTTCTACAGAAATAATAATTTTAAACCCAAACCAGGTTGAGGAGAATTTCCAATAAATGTGAAGTCAATACCTTTTATCCCCATCTCTGTTTCTAGGATTTTATTTGGTAAAAGCAGAGGCTAAACCCCTCAGCACTAAACTTTTGATTTTTTTTTTTGACACTGTACTTTCAGGTTTTGCATTGGAATTTGTATTTATCTGTTGATTTCCAAGCATTTCATCTCTCAGCTGTTGTAGAGTAGTGATTTAGCCTCAGATGATTATACTTTATGTGTGTAGCAGGATGGGTCCTGGCCAGAAGAGTTGTTTCTCTATGTGAGTTTGAAGAAGTTGCCTTCTTCCCAAGTGCTGGTGATCATTGCTGCTCAGCAGAGAAGCTGAAGCCTTATTATCTTCATTTTGCATAGCTACTAATTTTAATGTTGTCCATCAAGATTAGCTCTGGGACTAAACCCTGCCAGTTACCAACCACGGGGAGTTCAAGAGTGTCTCAGTTCTTCAGACAAGAAGATCCTTGTATAATAGCAGCTGATGTGAGGAAACTCTGCTGACACACTTTGAAACGGTACTAGAAAACAGCTTGTAAAGTTGGAAATCTTATTAACATGCAGAGCAGCATGTTGCCTATTACTCTGCATTCCTAGTTAATGGGGAAATTATTAGCAGGCAGCACTAAATTAAGAAAAGGAATGATATTTTGATTTAGTTATTGAACCGGCTCTATTAAAGAAGACTCCATCACTGCGCTGACAATCCCTGCTCCTCAGTCTGTTGTGCATCTTCTAGGAGGGGACCCGAATGGGAGCTGAGTGCCATAGTGTGCACCTGAAGCAGGTCGCAGGAGCATCACCAGAGCTAAGGCAGGGTTTTAAGGACCGATCTCACCTCTTGCTTACGTCGTCTGCATTGGGTGCACCAAAAGGCCAGCTTGAAACACAAAAGTGGCAGCAGTTCACAAACTTTCAGCCTGACCCTGCAACTGGCGGTGTTTCACCAGCCAGTTCAGGGTGGATGAGTTTGTGATGTGTGACCTGTGTTGACAATTAACAGTGGGATTTGTGAAACACTGAAGCAGCAAGCAATGCTCTCTTTCAAACAGAACATATGCAGCATTGACATAGGAATTCTCTCTTTCCTTATAATTTGATTATGATATTCCTAGAGCATGCTGGAAAATAATTTGCCAGTCCTTTAAAAGTTTCTGATTTTACATTTTTTCCCATTCCATTTGGGTTGAAACTAAGACCTTTCCAGTCAAATTCCAAATCTCAGGATATCACAAGAGGTTAGCATCCTCCTCTAAAATGGAAGATAAACCAACCCGAATTTCCTTCAGCTCCCAATTTCTGCCGGAGATGTCTATTTTCGCAGCTCAGTTGGGATTCCTGACTACTAGATTACAGACTTGGTATCTCTTGCTCTGCCCTAGTAACTACTCAATTATTTAAACATGGAATGGCTCCAGCAGATGCTATTGCAAGAAATACAGTCTGTAACGGCACAGCCAAGGCGTTCATCTGGGACACTGGAAACCAAGGGTCAAGTCCTTGTACCACAGAGTTTTAAAATCTTTATACAAAGAATTAAATTTATGCAAGGCAAACAACCGTACCAGTGGGTCAGGGGAACGCAAGTTCAAATGCCTGTTCTGGGCTATATCCTACCCTAGCATGGAATGAACTCCATCTCTGATTATTGGGAAAAATGATTTATCTGTTGAATTTTGGTAGAAATGAGCCCTTAAGTCTTATAGGACCGCATCTGAAGAAGCAAGAGAGGTCCTCTCAACTCAGCAATGCAAAAGTCTACTTGGCAGTGTAAAAAACACTGATAACTGTGGGGTATGAAAAACAGATATTCTGTGGAAGTACAGAAGTTTTATTGAAGTGATAAAGTATTAAAGCAAAGTTCAGAGTTGTTGCTGGCAGTTCTCTTTCTCAGCAACTCAAAAAGGGGCTCTGCAGTGCAATCTACAGAGAAAGCTGCCTTGGAGCTGGATATTAAACCAAACGTTCCTCTTGGGGAAGGGACTCCTCAATGGATATGTCCAGAAAAGGCCCATGTAGGTTAGTGGAGCTTTGTGGGTCAACACCTGTTAGAAACCCAGCCTATAATCCTTTGGCAAGCAAAATCAACACCCTAGAAATTCAGCTACAGCCAAAGCATCTTTGACTGGTGTCCCACCAGGGGAAAGATATTCACCTTCAGCTTGTGATGTGACTACCATCACATTTCCAAGGCTGCTAGGAGATTTTGGGGTGTAACTCCCTTCATTTTGATGGACTTTCACCACGCCGATGTTAGATCTGCAGGCTGTAGGCTGTAGGCTTTGCAGAGCTCCCAGGGCTGGAGGAGCAGTGGTGGCACTGGATGGGGCTGGCCATCAGTGCAGTCACTGCCCGTCCCAGCGCAACAGGGCAGCAGCCCCCCGGCCACACCTGGAGCCCCAGGAATCTGCCTTAGCAGAGCAGGGGGATGGAAAGCACAGGGTTATCCCTTACAAAAAGCACTGATTCACAACAATCGGTCGTGATTTCTTCTTTCTGAGACTCAGTGATTTTGTGGTATGAATAATTCTCTGACTACCACTAAGATAATGTCTTTATTCAAAGTGATATCCTCCAATAATTTATATAAACACTGTAAATTACATATTTGCACTGTATATCAATTTTATGTCTGTGCCCACTGTTTCCTCTCATAAAACAGAGAAATAAAACTTAACACTCTTTTCAGACGCATCACCAGCTGCCTGCCTAATTTCTTAGAAGCGAACAAAAACAGTGTAGGTGACAGTCAAGACAGGAAAACCCAGGCACTCCCAAATCATATTTACCTTCCATCACTGCCTTTTCTTTTCTGATTCATCTATAATGAATACCCTCCTGTCTTCACTAGACTCAGTTACTGTTTCTTTGTCTACAGTAAAATAATCCGTGTGGTTTAAAACCCCAGTTCATCTCTCTGTCTCTACTTCTTTCCCCTTACCATTAGTATAATTGGGGTGAAACTTTGCCCACGACAGCTACAGAGAGAATTCCCGGTAATAAGGTGTCAGAGGAGGTTAAAAGCGAGACCTTTAAGGCAGAAAGAAACATAAACAGCAACTGCTCAGCGAACCAGCACGGGTTTTGTGAGGCTCCAAGCCCCTTCTGCCCCCACGCTACACGTGGAGAACTAAATGCTATGGCCAAAGGCAGAGCAAGTGCATTTGGTGAGGGAGGATGCCTTCCCCCCGCAGCTCCTCCCTGGGTGCTTCCAGACAGAGCTTGAGTTGGGCCAGTTCCTGAATCATAGAAACATAGAATGGTCATGTATGAAAGGGACCTTAAAGATCATCCAGTTCCAACCCCCTGCCCTGGGCAGGGACACCTCCCACCAGACCAGGTTGCTCCAAGCCCCATCCAGCCTGGCCTTGAACCCCTCCAGGGATGGGGCAGCCACAGCTTCTCTGGGCAGCCTCTTCCAGTGTTTCACCACCCTCACAGCAAAGAATTTCTTCCTGAGATCTCATCTCAATCTCCCCTCTTTCACTTTAAAACATTTACCCCTCATCCTATGGCTCCCCTCCCTGATCCAGAGTCCCTCCCCATCTCTCCTGGAGCCCCTTGAGGGACTGGAAGGGGCTCTAAGGTCTCCCCGAAGCCTTCTCTTCTCCAGGCTGAACCCCCCCAACCCTCTCAGCCTGTCCTCACAGCAGAGGGGTTCCAGCCCTTGGAGCATCTTCGTGGCCTCCTCTGGATCTGTTCCAACAGGTCCACGTCCTTCCTGTGCTGAGGACTCCAGAGCTGGAGGCCACCTTGCAGCAGCTTCTCAGCCTCTGCTGCTGGAGAGGATGACAGCACTCAGAGAGCTCCTCATGGTTCTTAGAAATATTGCTGTGAGGTATCTGGGTGCCGCAAGGAAGTCAGAGAAAGATCTGCACAAGAGGCAAATTTACAACTTCTGTTACTTTTAAAAGAAATCTCTCACCCTACACAGTGACTTATCTTTTTCAGGATTATTTTTCCAGCCATGGATTTCCCTCACTTCTTCCCTAAGTGAATATCTACAGTAAGACTTTAGTCCTAAGACATATGGAAATCAAACAAATCAACGTTCATATAAGCTTGTGTCCTCTGGTTAACCTGTCATGTGTGGAAAGCAACTTAATCCCCAGATTTTGGAGCGTATCCAGTCTGTAAAAGCATGTGGGCTGGGAGGAGCGGACTGGGATGCAGGATGAGCTGCCACAGGCAGGAGCTGCTGCCGCTGCTCAGCAGTGCCCTCAAAGAGCACAAAACCCTGCAAATCTGTGGCCCGCATCCCCCTCGGGTGCTGCTTCTGCCCAGTTCATCTCGTAACGGAGAAAGCCCTGCCACAAAAAGAGCAACTCTGTGTGCGGTGAGACGAGGAACCGCCATCACCTATTGAACTGGCTTAAACAGTCAAGTGCAACCTTCGGGTCTCGTCTCTCACGCTGAGGGTTGGAGACGGCAGAACAGCACTACAGCGGGTGTTCTGGTATTTGTTTCTGCCAGAAGCGCTCTGTTTTGTGTTTTGGGGGAAAAAATAGCAAGCTTTTAGCTGGAGTTTATTTCAGTTCCCTTGCCTTTCTACAACAGAACCCAGAGTGAACAGTGAGCATCATTTGAGAGGTATTTAATATGAACATATTACAGTGAAGTAATGAAGTGGTCCCTTCTCAGCATAAAATGCCTGCTGTTTATCAGTATTTTATGAAGTAGTAGCTGCCCCTGCTCTGTTGCAATGCATGTGCCTCTGTCCTACCCTTCTTGTTACAGACAGAGGGCATGGCGCTGCCTCTCTCTGCTTTGACCACTGACTCTGCCAGAATGAACCCAAACGCTGCTGTGAGCATCAGAGGAACGTGAGCATCAGAGGAACACGCCAGAGATTAGACAAACAAATCCTTTGTAAAATGGCAGCACTCGAGTCCTCTGAATCCATCCTGCTGTGTGAGCAGGGTGAGGATCAGAGTGCCCAGCCCAGGGAGTGCAGCAGCACCAAGCAAGTCCTCTCCACCAGCCAAGAACATCAGTACCACGATGGAGATTTGCTCCTGGACCTGAGCAGCTTGTCAGCAGGTCTCTCCCAGCCCACAGGCCACCAGGAATAGAAACAGGAGCCATGTGCCAAACACAACAGGAGCCAGGAGCCAGAGAGCAGCTGCTGAGGGATGCGCTGGTCCAGAGTCCAGAACGGCTGGAGGAGGCAAGGTCTGGCGGTCCTCTCCCCAGCAGGAGCCAACGCAAGGACCAAGAACCAGAAACGAGTGGCCTGGGGGAAGGATGAGAAATAAAGGCTCAGTAGCCAGAGGAGTGCACAGCTACTGCCAAGGGAGACGGCAGGCAGACGAGGCCAGTCGAGGTGACTGTGTCCTCTACCAAACAAGCAGGGCACAGATTTAGCTCGTTGGATTTAGCAGACCATTTTAGCTGAAGAACTGGGATGCCTGGGCTGTTGGCCCACAGGAAGGACATGGATCTCTTGGAACAAGTCCAGAGGAGGGCCACGAAGATGCTCCGAGGGCTGGAGCCCCTCTGCTGTGAGGACAGGCTGAGAGAGTTGGGGGGGTTCAGCCTGGAGAAGAGAAGGCTCCGGGGAGACCTTAGAGCCCCTTCCAGTCCCTCAAGGGGCTCCAGGAGAGATGGGGAGGGACTCTGGATCAGGGAAGGGAGCCATAGGACGAGGGGGAAGGGTTTTAAACTGAAAGAGGGGAGATTGAGATGAGATCTCAGGAAGAAATTCTTTACTCTGAAGGTAGTGAGACACTGGCCCAAGTTGCCCAGAGAAGCTGTGGCTGCCCCATCCCTGGAGGGGTTCAAGGCCAGGCTGGATGGGGCTTGGAGCAACCTGGTCTGGTGGGAGGTGTCCCTGCCCAGGGCAGGGGGGTTGGAACTGGATGATCTTGAAGGTCCCTTCTAACCCAAACCATTCTATGATTCTATGATTTTTTAAGGAGGCTGAGGGTAAAGCAGAGGTGACTGTGGCCCAAATGTTCTCTAGACGGGCAGGGCTGGCTGGACCACGGCCAGGGTGAGGACACCAGCCCAGACCACCACCACCACCTCCAGCTCTTGCCAGCCCTGCAGCATGGTGAGCACAACCCATCGCAAACGGGGTCTTCCACGAAGCCATGCTGCAATCAGCTGTCAGAAAAATATACTGGTGTGTGGACCAGAAGCACACAAACACATTAGGAGCAGTTTTGTAAAAAAACCCTCACTCGAACCCACTCATATTTTTTGCCTCTTGATACCTAACAACACTTGCAGACTCTTTGAAACCCTCACTTCTGGTCTCTTAATTAATAATCTCTTGCAGGAGGAGCACAGGAAGGAAAAGGTTCCTTCATTACAGAAATCCTGCATAAAACACTATGCTTTGACTAGTTTTTAGGTAACATATTAATGTAGCTGAAAATGGCTGAATTATATAAGCTCCAGTATAAAATTTTCCACATTTCATGGAAATACAAGTACAAAACAGCACATTTGTTATTCATGACATGAATCTCCATAAAACCCCAGTCTTGTAAAATGTAATGTCAGGAAAAATCTGATTAAATGGCGCTGTCCTCCCTCAGGGAAAACCTACTTCAATTAGAAGAAATTGTGTTAAAGTCTGCATTTCCTGCTCCATTTCATCTTATTTATCATTTCAATAACTTTCTTTATGCCAGGCTACAAAAATGCAAAAAATCAGTGAGTGGCAGGTGAGCATTAAAAAATATATGCATTTATTATATTTGCCCATTTAGACTTAATGCTATTCAGTAGTCTAGTTTCAAAGCTTAAATACTTTCTTTGGGTTTAGTTTTCTCAGCTTGGCGGTTTTAATAACCTGAATATTCAGCTATGTCAGTCCCTCCATAACTGGAGCTGACTGCTTTAACTAGGAACAGTGAGTTTGGTAAAAGCAGCATTTCAAATGGGTAGCCAACTAGTTTTGAAACTACATTTAAGTTTTCTTAGGCATTAAGTGAGGGATCTGGCTCTTGATTAATAAAAATCTTTGGTGACCCTTCACATTAATTGCATTGGTATTCATTTAACTTTGATTTTTTTGACATTCCAAACCTGCCTGGACATGTTCCTGTGCAACCTGCTGTAGGTGGGCCTGCTTTGGCAGGGGCGGTTGGACTAGATGATCCCCAGAGGTCCCTTCCAACCCTGTATCATTCTGTGATTCTGTGATTTAGGAAGATAGTTGTATTGTGAGTAATTAGATGATTACTGAGAAGATATCTGAAGATTATCAACTATAATAGATATTTTAGCTTTTCCCGCCTCTGATCTGAGTTTGTGTCTATTATACAGCTGTGAATTCTAGTGATTATGTTCTTATATCCAAGTGAATATAGTTGCTACTTTGTTTGTCAACACATAACCAGCTTAAAAAACATGAGCTAAATTCATACCTTAGACCACTGGCACATATGGCACAGATATTGAGAAATGAAGCATGATACTTGACTACTTAAAATACTGATGTTCACTGCATATTTTCTACTGCATATGCAAGGGAATATGCTGCACCGTATGAAGCGCAGGACATCTGCTATGGCTAACAGATATTAATGAGCTCGCACATCTGTTCTCCTTCAACTCCTTGGGCTGACAGCAAAACTGTGAAGGCTGATGCAAAACCAGCTCTCATTGACTGCTTCGTTTCCTACAGGCTGGAGGCAGCTGAGGACAGATACCGGAGCAGCTCAGGGAAAGCTTGGAGGAATTGTCTTCTGATGGGGCAGGGGACAATATGCAGCCAGGATCCAGCCACCGTATCAGTGTAGGGATCTCACTCAGTCTGTCCTTCCTAATTGCATGGTCCCCTCCACTTCAAACTTTGTTTTGTGGGTGACATTTTTGGTTACCTCCTAGACTGACGAGTCAGCTGCAGAGAAGGACAAGGCCAAGCAATACTCCTGGTGATGCAAGTATGAGATAATGAGATGATCAGAGGGCTGGAGCCCCTCTCCTATGAAGACAGGCTGAGAGAGTTGGGAGGGTTCAGCCTGGAGAAGAGAAGGATCCAGGGAGACCTTAGAGCCCCTTCCAGTCCCTCAAGGGGCTCCAGGAGAGATGGGGAGGGACTCTGGATCAGGGAGGGGAGCCATAGGATGAGGGGGAAGGGTTTTAACCTGAAAGAGGGGAGATTGAGATGAGATCTCAGGAAGAAATTCTTTCCTGTGATGGTGGTGAGACTCTGGAAAAGGTTGCCCAGAGAAGCTGTGGCTGCCCCATTCCTGGAGGGGTTCAAGGCCAGGCTGTGTGGGGCTTGGAGCAACCTGGTCTGGTGGGAGGTGTCCCTGGGCATTGGAACTGGATGATCTTTAAGGTCCCTTCCAACCCAAACTATTCCATGATTCTATGACCTGTTTTGCAGCTTTAAGTACTATTGAGAATATACGCTTCAGGGCAGGGATTTTCATTATTAGAATAATTTCTTGATTTGATGAGCTTTTGACAAATTTCAGTTTCTTTTCTACCTTTTTGAACTGCCGCAAAAGACCATTTGAAAAAAGACATTTTTGTTAGAAGGCCAAAATGTGCTTTATTCAAACAATTCTCTTTTTTTAACTGATTTTTAAACAAACAAAATCCTAGAAAAAGAAAAGTTTTTTATTGTCTGATTGGTAAATATAGGAATTCAATAGGAAAACAATAAAAAAATAATTCCTCGCTTCTGACTTTTCAGAAAATAACTTGTATCACGTAAAGAAAACATGATGTTTAGCAGAACATCAGAATGCAACATGCAAAGTCTTAATCCTTACACTTTCAATAAAATTGTTCACTGATGCACTGGATTGTAACAGGAGCTTTGCCATTTGAGATGTTGAGCACTGGGGATGAGACTTAACCTGAAGAAAAACTTAAGGTCTAGGAAAGGCCAATTTTGGCTGAAAGCACACCCAAATTCAGTGTCAAAATTAAGGTGACAGTTGGAATAGAAGTTTTGAAATAATAAACAGAAAGGAAAAAACCCAGTTGGTATACCACAAATAGCAGTAGGTTGATGGAGTGGGCTATTGTAATATATGGAAAAAAAAATCTGTAGAAAAGTGATGAAAAGTAAAAAAAAAAAGGAATAGAAGAAGTTTAGGACTGGCACGGATCCATTTCTACGTAGACGGTGTATAATGCTGTGGCACAGACAGAAGTGTCTAACACATTTTGTTCTGTTTTCACAAGGCAGCCGAATGAAGTATTGTAAGAGCACGATGAAGTACCTTCTAGCACTTTCAAGAAGGATATCAAACAGCATGTACGGGGGATAAATATCTTCTAGGCCACAGCCCTGAAAAACTCGCACCCCGGAGTCCTTGTAGAGTTGTCTGAGAGGTATAAGCCTAATTTTCCATTTTAAATATAGCCAAAGACTGGAAAAGAGTTAACATTGTGCTAATATTCATTCTAAAATGGCAGTGGATGACCGGAGCAATTATGCAGTCATGAACCGCAGAAGAATAAACATGGGCATCAACTGATAGGGAATTGAATCACAGGGTGTCACTACAGATGGTTAGTGTGGCTGTGTACCAGACAAAACCAGCACAGCACTCAACAAGCATTGAAGAAAATATTGTTACATACGTGGCATGATAGGAGTGGGTCAGTAGATGAAAAGACTTGGTGCTGAGGCTCCTGCATCCTTCTCAGATGTAGCTGAAGGAATTTGCTTTGAAGCTAAGTTTGTCTGGTTCCTGAGACTGAAAGTCTTCACAATGCTGGAGCTCAAAGCTGCTCAAGGCCAGGCGTTGCTTTGGGCTCTCCCCTCAGAGCTGGCATGCACTGATAAGCACTTGGAAGGGATTTTCCAATTTAGCTTCCTCCAAAAGAAATTTAAAATCCAAAATTGTTTTCCTAACTAAACCAGAACATACTATATGGAGTTGTTACAGGGATTTGCTTCAAGCCAAGCAAAACCCGACTGCAAATGTTCATCTAAAGTAACAGAGTTCCTTGCTCTGCCACCATCCATGTCCCATCTCTACTGATTCCACCTAAACCCTCCCCTGTAATTCATAACACAACCAAAGAGTTGCAAGAAAAAAAAAAAAAAAAAGAAGTTACATCACTGTATGTCTCCTCTCCAGTTCCCCAGAGGATTAACTCTCATTTTGGCAGTGATAGTTCCAGTTAACACCCTGTCAGCTGGTGGGCTGAATAAGCGGTTGTGAAGGCATCACGCGGCACGTCTTCTTCTGCAGCTAATGTGGCTGAAGGGGAGAGTACAAGCTAAAATTCATTTTGTAAAGCTACAGTACCAGAGTAAATGGCCACTGCTGGAAAGCTTTACTGCCCGAGAAAAAAGTGGCAGGGTGCGAAAGAATTAAAAGCGGGAACTTACACAACTTCTTCAGGGCTGAAATGGTATCATCTCATACTTAGGAGCTCTTGGCATCAAGAATCCTTAGTTACCCATGGAAACCAGGCCTGTGTGAGTCAAAACCGCTCAGCTGAGCAAAAATAAACACAACTGAAAGTTTTCATTTGAGCTGATGCAGACAATCATTTTTCAGTTTGTTCTCTTTGGTAAACTGAGAATAATATTTGAGAACTGTAATAATTTGGGGCCACTTATGACCAAAGTAAGGAAAGTAAAGGAATTCTGGATTACTTCCATAATAAGATTCCTTTCAAGCACCTTTCAAGCACCAGGGAAGATGCAGCTATTCAAACCATGCATGGCACCATTAAATTCAGTAACTCAAGCTCTCCAACAACGAGCAGGCCATTTTCCGGGCAAATGGGAACCTCCTGCTCAAACCTTGTCTGACTGATTCAGCACAGTAATAGGAATTTATATCTCCTCTGAAGACGGGGCTCTAGCCATCAGACTGTTATGTGTAGTATGGGCAACGAGGAGGCTCCCTCAGTCTTTCTTCTTGAAGCTGCCTAATTTTGGATAAATTATTGCAAATGAAGCAAAACTGAGTCTCAGTTATCACAGAGAGAGAGAATGATGCTGAGCCTGTAGCTTGTTTGCTAAAAAGGAGGAGCCACCGCATTTCCAGTTAAATCTAAAAGGTTTTAATTCATTTTCCTACCAGATTTTAATGAAAATAAGCTTCCAACAATGAGCAAATATGATTTTTTTTCCTAGAAAATGTTCATCCTCCCTTCCTCATCTTCCAACTAGTCCAGAGGGGACATGGAAGTTAACTTCTTCATTTGCATCTGCGTATCAGATAGATGCACATGAAATGTAATATGTAAATTAAAAATTGAACATCTGTAAGGTAATCATCTGGTGAAGATCAGTAAGCCTCCTCAGCAAAACACGAGAGTTTTGGTTAAATTATTCTGAGCTGCAGTAATTTATACAGAAATGGGCTCTTGGGTGTCAATGGATGTGTGCACACATAAATAGACACACACATCCCAACCTCACTTTTAGCAAGATGAATTTGCAGATGTTGTCTCATTACTCAGTGTTATGTTAATAAAACCAGACTAAATAAATGTATGTCACTTTCCATTTTCTACCCTGCCTACAGTGCATTTAATAACATCCCAGCATGGAGGATCCTTGCATCCTGGTTTGAAAGTGTCACGGTTTCAGCTGGGGTGGGGTTGACCTTTTTCCTAGCAGCTGACGTAGTGCTGTGGTTTGGATTTGGGATGAGAACAATGTTGGTAAAACGCTGGTGGGTTTGGTCGTTGCTGGGCAGTCAAGGCCAGTCAAGGGTGAAGAAGAAAGAAGGTGGGGGGGATGTTCAGGGTGATGGTGTTTGTCTTCTCAAGTCACCATGAAGCATGATGGAGCCCTGCTTTCCTGGAGATGGCTGAAGACCCGTCTGCCCGCGGGAAGCAGTGAATGGATTTTTTGTTTTGCTTTGCTTGTGTGTGCAGCTTTTTGCTTTTTTAGAATTAAACTGTCTTTATCTCAACCCACAATTTTTTCCCCGCTTTTACTCTTCTGATTCTCTCCCCCATCCCAACTCAGGGGAGTAAGCGAGCGGCTGCGTGGTCCCAGTTGCTGGCTGGGGTTAACCCACGACAGGAAGGAATCCCCACCTTTCTTATCTCTTTCACGTCTTTTTAGGGAAATAGCTCTCAATTCCCCTTCACGCAAGGAGCACACCCTAAGGAACAATTTTGCAGTCTACGGGCAAAAATTTCTTATACAAAGTAATCTTCTACAGGTCTGTCCTTCAGCATGAAGGCATCTCTTTGGATCAGCACCAAAGACTTCTTTTGCATGTGACACTGAGACTGTAAATCATGATGTATTTGTTGTTGGTTGTTGGTAAGAAGCGAGTATTAGGATATTTTTAGACACTTTACCCAGTGTATATTATATGTAAAGAAAACAACCTTAGGTGCAACTTAGCCTTCATATTTCACATTTAGTCCCATATTCTTTCAATACAGGATGGTCTGGCGTATTTTTCTTCAACTGTATGAAATTTCATGTTGTGACTTGCCAAGTTATTTTAAAGAGATTTATAAAGACAGCTCATAACATCTTCAGAGGCTGAAAACCCGTTATGTCTGTAGGAGGGAAGGAAAGAGAATCTGAAAACCATTTTCTGGAAGGGGCTAATGGCTGAGAGCACAAGGAGAACCTGAGAACCATTTCAATGATATTTACAAGAATGCATTTTTCATTTAGCTCTTGGAAGAGGCTCTCTCATGGGTCAAATGTGTCTTTGGCAATTTGTCAGCAAAATGCAATTTGAGCTTGAAGCACTCTGAATTAAGGTTTGCAGAATCTCAGTTTTGGCCTGAAGAGGAAAGTTTCATTTCAGTAACTGTAGACCTGATTCTCTGCTTCCTTTCTTAAACCACTAATATCACTGACTCAGTGACTACACTCCCGAAGTGATATAAAAATCTGCTCTTGAATGTCAGTACTAGGGCAGCTATCACCAGGACAGCAGACTACAGGCTGAGGGTGGAAAATGGACTGGACTTCTGTCATGTCTACATATGGGAGAGGACAGAGGCAAAAGCAAAGATGAGAGAATCACACCTCTCACCCAGACTTTTACAGTGTGACCCCCTCACCGTGGCCCAGGGCATTTTGCTGAGTTTCAGGTTCACCTCTAAAGGAAGCTGAATTTTGTGGCTAAATAATCTATGCCAGCTGAGAGTTCCCCACCGAACTGGCTGTAGTAAGTATGACCAGAAAGAACAACTAATGAAGCAGGCATGGACACTGGGTTGAAGGAAATCCAAAAGCTTTTAAATACCGACAGGAAGCAAAACCTCAACAAAAGTCCTGCTCACAAAGATGATAAAGCTCTTCACAAACCGCACGACAGTCAGTGGTACATCCATGACCCCTCTTTACACGTTCCCTCCTGCTTTACAGTCACAGAGAGGATGCTGTCCATAACCTGCCATGCCCCACTTTCCAGGGAATCATTATGGCAATTTTAATGTCTCAGCCTCATTTCTGGTCAAATATAACTTCTGTTGAGTTCTAATGCTCAGTTCGTAAAGAAAGATGTTGCTCCCTGTTCATAGCAATTTTGGGAAACTCTTCTGAACAACACAACCTTATTGGTGTACATTTATGACAGTAGGAGTTTTCTACGTAACTGTAGAAAACAGTTTTATTTTATCCATGCAGGATAAAGTACCATTGCTTTTTTTTTTTAAGTAAAAAGAAATAAAATCTAACCATGGTTAGAAGAAAGTGCACCTAATAAAGTATAGTTTCTGCTCAGAGAGAACTGCATTTAAGTTACATTTATTTTTGGTTCCAACAACAAGAAACAACAACGACAAAGACTTCATGAAAGACGTGGTATTTTGTAATTTCCATATAACAATCTTTATCAAACTGGCAATGATTTTGCACTATCATTGAAAATGAGAGCAGGCTGCCTAAGCCCCGAGCCCTTAAGAAAAAAACAACAATGGAGTGGAAAGGACATAGAGGTAAAAATGCTCTATTTGATAACACATTTACATAAGGATAACACATTTAAAATGCTGTTGTTTAGGATAAAGACAATCTTTGTTAAAAAATGTTACTGTGTTACTATATAGACGTTTGGGGAAGAAACATATTATTGCTCTAAGTCTCAGTCAAGCACCGCTAGTAAATACATCATTACATGGAACACTGCAATTACACAGAACAGTGGCTTCCACAAAACTCATTTTAGACGGGTCAATTCGAGTAATTTATGCCTACCATCACCATAAGCAAATGAGATGAAGAACTCATTTTGTCACTGCTAGCTGAAAGAATACACCAGTATAGGAAGCAATTGCCTGGATCAATATTTTATTTATTTTTTCCCTCATTTATAAAATGGGTCTGCTAGTGCATCTGTAAAAACATAAAATGGGAATAACACAGCGCATTGACTACCCAATGTTGGCAAATGCTATGTTATAAAAGAATTCTATAAAAGTCTGTAGATCTCCAAGTGGTTAACTGATAAAAAGCCAATAGAAAGCGCAAAGAATAAGTAGCGGATTTTCTGGGTTTTGTAAAATCAATAAAACTCCTCATTGCATACTGCAAGTGGGTTCTTCGCAATCCTTGACCTGGAACTCTTCTCATGCTCTGTATAGGAATGAGAGGTTTGTCCAAGCTCACCCACAGGCCACATTTAGAAAAGGAAGGCCTTCTATGGGATTTGTAGAGGTCAACGGCTTGCGTTGCATTTCTAATCAATGCATTGCTTAAAGTCAGGAAGTCTTTAAAGCTTGTTGAGCCAGTGAGATGCAGCGAGTTACACAAATAGCAAAGAATTAATGTGTAATAATTAAGATTGCTCACAGAATAAAGGAGGATAAAGGCAAGAAAATTTCCTTGATAAGACTCCTGTATGAGTATCCCTTTCCCTGGGACTGAAACCTTTCCAGCTGTAAGGTAGACAACCATACCTATTTTGAACAACATGAACAACACTGCAGAAATGGTTGGAGAGGAAAGAAAGAAAAATATTACATCTCTCAGATGAAACCCCAGAAGGAATTTCCTAGACAAGACGCAGAAAAGCCAGTCGATTAGTATCAGATGACCTTCCTGCCTAATCCTTCAATGCTTCTGAAAACTTCTTGCCATTATGTGCCCAGCTTAGAGACCCAGCTGAATCACTCGCAAACATATTTCTGAATATGTTCTTCAGTGTGCCCCATGGCATTTTAAGTAAAATGTACAATGAATACATTTGTCCTGTTCTCAGATAATTCAAGTAATTAAACAACATTGGGAGCTGGCCAGGACATTTTTAATGACCCAAGAATTATCATACAGCTTCCACTCTGCTTTCTGGACTCATGGGGGAAGGTTAATTGGGTGCAGGCAGAGAGAACATGGTCTAGCGAATGATCAGAAGTGCTGTCTGTGGTTAATTACTGGTCACCGTCCATCCAAGCTGCAATCCAAGTACCTTAAAGTGGAAAAGTGGTAGGATGTCAGTCTGACATGTCAGCAAGGAACATGGGCAGGTTAGGAAATATGAAATGTGGAAAGTAGAGATGCCTGCGCACTGTCACTCCCTGCTTCATTGAAAGAATTTCATAAATTTAAAGATATCAGGCACTGAGAGCTTAGGGAATACTAGATTTAGTGGTTTCCATTCAGCATTTGTCCTTATTTACCCTTCCCCCTCAAGCATTAGAATAGTTTTTAATGACTTGAGCACATATGATTTTTTCCATATGCCTCCCCTCTGATTCAGTGCATGCATTAAATAGCACTTGCTGTTCTGTTTTGTCCTGGCTCAATATATTGTGTACACTTCAGTAGAGAAGCTCTCTCCTAGATATAATAGGTACACTCCTGGGCTGTTCTATGGTACACACAGAACCATTGGGTGATTTGCAAACTATATTTATATATTTTCTTGACCTGTAAGGTGAGGGGAAATATATCAGCGCCATTTTACATAGGTGGTACTGAGGCAAAGAGATTAAAGTTAAGAGTATCTACTACTTTTAAGCTCTCATTTCGAGATGCCCTAGGACTGACTTTTCAGCACAGGCAACCTTTGTACAGTGGTTAATATATTCTGAGAACATTTCTCCTAAGTTCAGCTGGGCCTGGCATTGCCCACACTTCTCCAAATTAGAACTGTGCTGCTCTCAGGCCAGGCAATAATGCACTGAGAAACCCACAATTAAAGACAGTGCAAAGTCTGGTTTACGTGACTTGCTCACTAACACACAGGAAGCAGCAGGAACTAAGGAAAGAAATCTATTTCCTTGGACCAGAGTCATAGAATCATAGAAGGGTTCAGGTTGGAAAGAGCCTTAAAGATCATCCAGTTCCAACTCCCCTGCCATTGACAGGGACACCTCCCACCAGACCAGGTTGCTCCAAGCCCCATCCAGCCTGGCCTTGAACCCCTCCAGGGATGGGACAACCACAGCTTCTCTGGGCAACCTGGTCCAGTGTCTCACCACCCTCACAGGAAAGAATTTCTTCCTGAGATCTCATCTCAGTCTCCCCTCTTTCAGTTTAAAACTGTTTCCCCTTGTCCTGTCGCTTCCCATCCTGATGAAGAGTCCCTCCCCATCTCTCCTGGAGCCCCTTGAGGGACTGGAAAGGTCTCCACAGAGCCTTCTATTCTCCAGGCTGAACACCCCCATCTCTCTCAGTCTGTCCTCACAGCATCTTCGTGGCCTCCTCTGGACCCGTTCCAACAAGTCCATGTCCTTCCTGTGCCAAGGACTCCAGAATCAGACACAGTAATCCAGGGGTGTCTCACCAGAGTGGAGTAGAGTGGTAGAATCACTTCCCTCACCTTAACTGTAATAGTTTCCAGTCTCCTCAAGCAGTCCCCTGTCCCATGCACTGCACATCTCAGCTTTTACAGCAATGAAAGTAGTCGTACACTAACAGCAGTCTTCTTAATCATACTTAATACTCCATTTGCATAAATAGCAACACAAAGTAACACTCCATTATGACAGCCCAAGAGACAAGACCACTCCCAAGACAGCCCTTCCAAAGATTGTGAACTCAGCAGGACTAGTGTGACAAAAGCTACAGAACTGTTTTTCATTAAAAATATAAAACAAAAAGTATTTGAACAAAGTGTTCTGAATCTTGTAATAAATACAATTATTATAGGACCCGATTATCTCACATAGTTCATAGTGCGTACCAGAGAGGGAGAGAGCGGCAGCCTTCACTAAACAAGGGATGTGTGGTTCATACATCTATTTTGACATGTATCTTTAGCTTGCAAGTATGATCTCCAATATATACCTTACCTGGGTGGATTCATTACTTCAGAGCATCTGAACTGATATTTTCACCCCCAAATTTATGATGATGTCAAGCAGTTGCAGTTCACCACTTACTTCCAGAAACTTCAGTATTTAAAAAGCAAAATAGTTTTTTTTAAACTTTCTCATGTAAGCTCAGTATAACGTAAAAGTTACCTTTTTCTGTTTCAGATAACTTGAACTTCAGATAACTTCAACTTGAGTTGAAGACTGCTGCCAGCCTGGCTCCCCACGTCTCACAAAGCATCAATAGAACTATTTCCTGAGACTCATACTTTCCCAGTCTTAACAACATAAATCAAATTATAAGCTCAAGAATCACAGTCACAGCCCTAGTACTGCAGCCTAGCTAATTTTCTGCGATATCTGAGAACATTGTGTTTTTCCTAAATACAGCGGTAGCTTATTAGGCTTATCAGGTAAATGAGCTTCTTTTACCCTACAAGATGAATATTGCTCTGGAAGTAAATCAATACCAAGTCTTGTATGGTCAACAGCAAAGATACTGGAGTATTGCTCTTTTTCTGCTGCAGTATTTTATTCAGAAATCAAGGCAACAGCAATCACAGCTGATGAACTAGAGAATAAGACTTATAAGGAGCAGCTGAGGGAGCTGGGGGTGTTCAGCCTGGAGAAAAAGAGGCTGAGGGGAGACCTTCTTGCTCTCTCCAACTCCCTGAAAGGAGGGTGGAGCCAGGGGGGGGTTGGTCTCTTCTCCCAGGGAACGGGCCATGGGACAAGAGGAAACGGCCTCGAGTTGCACCAGTGGGGGGTTCATGTTGGAGATTAGGAACAATTTTTACCTGGAAAGGGTTATTAAGCCTTGGAACAGGCTGCCCAGGGCAGTGGTGGAGTCACCATCCCTGGAGGTATTTAAAAGCCGGGCAGCCATAGCGCTTAGAGACATGGTTTAGGGATGTTTTTTTTTTTTTTATCAGAATTAGGTTGATGGCTGGACTAGATGATTTTAAAGGTCCTTTCCAACCTAGATAATTCTATGATTCTATGACTGTGCTGGTAAGCATTGCCTTGTTCCCGCAGAGATCTGTGTGTAAAATCACTGCACCCAGGGCTGATGAGAGGTTTGTCAGTGGCTACTCCTGTTTCCATCGACATTGCATTCTGGTGCCGACAGCTGAAGGCTAAAGTTCCGATTAATTCATTTGCCTTTCACAAAAAACATTTTCTTTTTCCCTGAAGGTCCATTCCATCTAGAAAACCGATGGCCCTTGGCAGCACTGCTTATTCTTATGTGGTGGCTAAATATCCGAGAGGGCTTTGACTTCCAACTTCCTCCTGAATTTTCCGAGCTGTCTGGACTCTGCTCAAGGAGTGAGCAAAAGCACACAGTTTGAGTAAGCCAATAACTGACATATTTACAGCAATGGACAGATCTGTTCTCTGATCTGTTTCTTGGTCTCTGTACAGGCAAACAAATAACTTAAGTGGGAGTTTTGCCTGTGTAATGAATTTAGGAAGCCTTCCAAAATAGGAATAGGGTATGTGGGTAGCAACCGTGCAATAAATAGCCAACTTTTTTTCCCCCCAATTATCTGCAGAGAAAGAACAGAGATGGGACTGAGCAACAGAATTTGGATCCAGATTCAAATTACAAATCATCGCTAGAATAAAGATATTCTGAAACAATTTTTTTTCTGACCTCTGAACTCCCAAAAGCCAGACACAGACATTACATACAGACACTGAGAGAAACCTACCACTATTTCCTCCGATTCTTAGAAACATTTTAAGAACTGTTTCATATGAATTGTAATTATCCACAAGAGAACACATGAAGATAGATCCCTGTTCTGCAAGTGACAGGCATGTGTAGAATTTGGAAAGAAAAATCCCAGACGGGCAGCTAAACCCTTCCCGAGTTGCAATCATATTTTGTTAATATTTATCATTTCACACATTACTGGCTTTTTCCTGGGTTTTGCCACTGAAAAAAGTACTATGCAGTGAAACTGTTTATTAATCCTGAAAATGTGTTCTTGAGGAGAATAAATTAGGGAAAACACTGCGAACTAGATGGACAATGAGGGAGAGTATAGGACAGAACTGTAGCCTCCTTCATCGTTACGTGAGGACTATAATTATGGGCTCTGAGGTAAAATCAGTACTTTTATCTCTAGGACTATTGTGACTCCAGCTTGTTTTCCCAGAGGCTTTTATGGCAAGCACAAGAAAGCACGTGCTCCATTTCTGGTTGAAATATGTGTTTCCTTCAGCTGGAAATGAATGGAACCAAGAACTCTGCCCGAGTGAGAAGATCTGCCATGTCCATCTGTCATATTGATCTGCCTCGTGTTTGGGTTTGATCTGGACACTGAACAACAAGAAAAAGAATATCCATCATTACATTGCCTTAATGAACAAGAATTAGATCTAGCTGAGGAATTTTTTACTTTGTTTAATGCCACAGTACCCACGGTGGTGCTGGTGATCTAAGGTAAGGATCTGGTCAACAGCAAGTGCTTTCCTGCTAATAAATGATGTTAAGAGGCAGAAGTAACGAGCCCTGTTTATGCGCGTATCTGATCCTGGCCCCGGGTGAAGCTGTCAGTGCTGTGCCACAAGAGAAGCCCTCCAGGCTGGATTTGCACACTCACGTGCACGTACTCTTCAGCTAGAACCTTCCTTTCCCCGTGATGAACTTCATGAGTTATTCCACAGTGCGTGACAGGCCTGTGCACGCCAGCCCTTAATCCGATTGCTGCTTAAAGCAAGAATTTGATTGTTTGGAACTAAAGCTTTTGGCCCAAACTGCATGATTCTGTCCATTTACATCATGAAAATCCTACGTTCAATCTAAGAACACATTATCTTACACCAGTGAGAAGTGTCCTGTTAAGTATACTATAAACCAGTCAGTAATATATTTGGAATAATGACGCTGTAAATAGAGTAGGCCTTAATTTTACACAGTCCTGAGGGACATTGGAAATCTCTCTGAGGTCAATGCTCTGAACAAACAGATACTGATTTCAATGTGACTTACAGAAATATAACCTCACATGGGCTCTGTTTAACAGAGATTTTGGAATATTTAGGACCTGCACGCTTGGGGTTTATCTGCCAAAATAAAAGTGACAGCAGGGAGTGTGGCAAGTGCTAACAAGGGGTTTAGGAAGCAGGGATCCTTTTATCTTTACCAGTTACATATTCTTGGGCTGGCTGAGCAAAGCACTAATATGCTGTCTAGACATTTATATAGAAGCTGATTTGGTTTGTACGACGGTGAGTTACATAAATGACTAATTACCCTGTATCTTACATGAGCCATCTTTGACTGCCATGTATTTTATCGAGATGAGGACATTAAGAGGCATAAACTCTATATGGTAAATCCTGCAAAGTCCCATGTAACTTAATTTTCATAGATAAGAAATGCAAAACAGTCTTTCCAGTGTAGCATGATTTTAATTTGGGAAGTAAATCCATTAGAAAAAAGAAAGCTTTCTAATGCAATGACAGGGAGCGCAGCCTAGTCATCTGCATGTGGGACTGGGACTCACAAATTATTGTTCCAGCTGCCACCGGGTAGCTCTCTTTATCAGATCTAATTTACCCATCTTTTATGAAGCCATGTGAGAGACATCTTAATCATGAAGGGAGGGATTTGTCTACCTAAAGTCAGCTGTCTGAAGTTAGGCAGATGGTACCAGGTAGTCCTCAAGGCGATACTCACCATCAGAGGAGCAGGGCACCTCTTTGAGATGGTTTTGAGTTGTGGGACTGGGTCCACGACCCTCTGGAGCCTCCCATCTCTTGCTGCTGACTATCAAGAGACCACAGACAATCTGGCTTAGACGTTGTTTTTAGCTTTCTGAAGTTGGGTTGGCTGAATCCCGTATTTCTTTCACAGATTATTAATGGCAGAAGTGAACCACGGGTTTAAAATGTGGATCTGGAGATGAGGTTTTTCCCCAAATCGGGGATATGTGATGCTGTTGATTTTGTTCCATTGATTTTACAGAGAGAGGACCTCACTGGTGTTTAGACTGGTACTAAGCTCAGTCAGGAAAAACTGAACCAAATGTCCTTGTGATACATACCATGCAGCTGATAGGACTGACTGACGCCAAGGGCAGCTGAAAACACAAGACAACAACGCAAGGTTCACAACTTTGCTGTTCCAATAGTTGGTAAGCACAAAACCATAAAACCATAGAATTGATTAGGCTGGAAGGGACATCTCAGATCATCAAGTCTGAATGTGGCATGAGAACAATGGTATCAACCTGCAAACAACAGATTTTTTCCTTACTGACAGCAGGAGGTATCCCAGACTGGATGCCTCATATTTGTCTGATGCTTTGCCATGCAATTTTGAATCCAAATAGACTGAAATAATAATAATATGAAGGACTTCAGAAAGTTGCCTAGATCATGCTGGGTAACTCAGTGTCAGCGGAGATAGTGAAAAAATGATTGGGTGAGAACATGAAAAAATGTTTAGTTTAAACATTAGATACGGTTTTCGTTGATAACATGTTGAAATCACATTCTCATCTGGCCTTTCTTAAACAGTGTCCTACTTGAACTCTGTTGTGCCCTTGAAACCAAACAGGTTGAAAGTGTCTTTGAAACGTAAAGGATCAATAGCTCAGAAATGCTGTGGTTAAGATGGAAAGCAGCGCAGGGTACATAATGTTACATCACCAGCCTGAATTGTTAAATCCTCATGAATACTTTTCCAAAACATCAGGTTACATTCTATAATACTGGTTAGGCTAAATATATTGAGATTGGGGTTTATTATTCCCAAATAAAACACTCTGTGTATTAAAAGAAAAGTAAATGCATGCATTTTATTGAAATATATTTGGGAGTATACTGATCAGCTTCAGTGAAATTACAAAGATTGACCTCAATGTGAGCGAAGCCATCTCGGCAAAATGTTCTTTTCTTATATTTTCCATTTTCCTTTCCTGTAAATCCAGTTAATCCAAATATAAATAGTGTTAAATATAACAAATAACTCCTGTGAGATCAGAAGTGGGTAAAAGATGGATAAAAATGAACTAATCTGAAGACCAAAGGCCATATCAATTCAGATACATGGGTTTAAAGGTGGAAGATCTCTATGAATTGCAAATGAAATTTGGCATGCTGTGGTTGGTGTGACTGACATCCTCTTCTGGCCATCACAGTCTGAACTCAGTTTGCTGCTATGAGTATCCACCTGTGTGGGAAACACTACTGACGTGGAAACACAACATGCCATATGGGAATTGATTTGTTGTCATCATCCACAAGAAATGCATTAACTCATCCAATTTAATGAATTAGTTTAATACAGGTTCATTGATTTTCCTTAGTTTTTTGGGCTAGGTAGTAATCTCACTTCGTTATAATATGCCAGAAATGTACATCCAAATATCACATACCTATACAAAGACTGATGTCATCTAATATTCTTCCAGTTCGGAATAATTGGGACACCTATTTTTAATACAGTGAGAAGACATACAACCGTGTTTGCACAAACCAGTATCAGGAATTCCTAATATGATTCGCCTACAAAGTGCAGTTCTAAATAGCTGCTGATGAACCGTAGAAAACCTAGAAAATTGATTAAAACTCGCCAGAGGTCCTTCTTTTTCACAAAGTTACCAGGGCCCGGTATTGGCTGCCTTTCTAAATGGGATAGAACTTTCTCTCACTTTGTCGTTTTCATTTTCTCCCCGTTTAGATATTCAGTCTTAGGACGGTAATAGCAAATACAATGAAAGTACAATACTGCTGGGCCACTGCTCGCAGGGTCTGTGCAGGGGACAAGCCACAGCAGGGTATTTTACTCTAAGCCAATTGCTGCAGATTGATCCTAAGAAAGAACATAAAGGGAAAACTGGTAAAAGGCTAAAAATCCAATCTGATGCTCCAGTACACATCCAAATATCTGTACTTTAATGACTTCAATTATGGAGGAAATGAGTACATTAGAGATAATGCTGCCCTGGCTAATACAGCCCCTTCTACCTCAAAAAGGCATTCAATTGACTTTCAGAACTCTTGAGATTTTTTACAAAAGTTTATGCCCTGCGCTCTACCTCACAAACCATTGAAGTGGATGAGCTCTTCTGCAGCTACTTTAAGTTTTGTGATTATAACAAGGAAATTTCTCAAACGTGTCTACCTTTCAGCCTTCCTTTGACATGTAGCCAGATGAACAGCAGTCATTTTTAAGGCCGTATCAAGAGACAATTATTTCTTCTGCTTGATTTTAAAGCCTTATGTTTTAGAGGCTTAGCTGTCTATCTAAATTTATTGGTAATGGATGATGATAATTGGCCCTGAATATGAAGCCCCAGATGAATGGAGTTGAGCACACAGGAACTGGCTCCAGACCCTAAAGGCTCTCCAGGAGAGATGGGGAGGGACACTTGATCAGGGAGGGGAGCCACAGGACAAGGAATAATGGTTTTAACCTGAAAGAGGGGAGATTGAGATGAGATCTCAGGAAGAAATTCTTTGCTGTGAGGGTGGTGAGACACAGGAACAGGTTGCCCAGAGAAGCTGTGGCTGCCCCATCCCTTGGAGGTGTTCAAGAGCAGGCTGGATGGGTCTTGGAGCACCCTGGTCTGGTGGGAGGTGTCCCTGCCCAGGGCAGGGGGCTGGAACTGGATGATCTTTAAGGTCCCTTCCAACCCAAACCATTCTATGATTCTATGATTCATGTGACAGAAGGACTTCTTCAGACCTGCGGCCTGACGTTATTCCTAGGCTAGAGCAGTGCTGTCAGGCATCTCCACAATCACCTATCCATCAACAGCACTTTTCCTTCTCGCAGCTGAGATGACCCTGTCCATTTGGAAGGACCTTCTGGCACTGAAAGACAGTAGCCATGGGTAAAGGCATGGGTAAAGCACAGGGTGCCACTGTTTTTCCAGAAGGTGAAGACCTGGTGGTTTTATGGCAGCATAGGTCCAACAGGAGAGATGCTCGCCAGACCCTTCCCAGGGACATTTATTAGCTTCTTGGTAAAGTGCTATCAGGCATAACAGGTCTCTAAAGTGGCTTCAGGTCTACTGCCGGCTCCTTTCCAGCCAGTGTGGAGGATGAGCACGAACATTCTGGTCCACCCGCTCCAACGTGAGCAGCCAGCCCAGTCTCTGTGGAACTGAGATTCCTCTGTCCAAGCCATGAGAAGGAGGAACCAGGATTTTCTCAGCAATTTGATATGCTTCAGATCACTGGACTGGATCCTCAGCTACTAAAAAGGAACACTAACCAAGCTGATATTTTTTGGTCAATGTACACCACTTGAGTATGTGATCCGTTGTATTTCCCAGTGTTGAAATATCTGAAGGATTAAAATATTTGTCATCTCGGGTCTCAGTGCAATTTGCTGCAGAGTTCTGAGAAAGTTATAGAGAAACATCTCTTTGCTCACTAGGTGATAGAGAGAAGACCAAATGTCATTGTGAAAGTGAAGATGAAAATATAAACTATACAAACAGTTCTGAGAATTTATGTAGAGCCACTGAACATTTCTCCTGAAATCCTATTTAGGAATTAGGGTTTGCTATGCTGAGTGAGCCCAGGTGCACTGGCTGACGTCCATTTGAGTAATTACATTCAGCTCAATATGAAGTTCTCTTTTCAGAGAAGCAGTGTATTCTCTCTTCCTCCTGACACATTTTACAGGAGTGGTGCCTATTATTTCAGAGCTGCACCAGCCTCGGAGACAGCTGCGCTTCACTGATAGCTGAAACAATCCTTGTACCCATAGTTCACGTTCTCTTTCAGACTCTATGCTGCTTTGTATTGCATGTCTTGTGTAAAAGGGCTTACCTTCTCCTGCAAACAGCTTTGAGAGGCACAGAAGAGGAAGTGAGTCACCTGGGTGGTAGATAGTCCTTCTACAACTTTAAGGGACAAGAAAGCAGAAAGGAGGGGAGGAAAAGAGCTCAAGATCCCAACAGCCAGCTCCTGTGTCCAGAGACACCCCTGTAACATTCCTTCGTAAACTTGCCTGAAAGAGTAGAGAACAGCTCACATCTGCCCCAGCAATCACTGACGTGCACAGAACTTTAAAAATACATTCTTTTTCCCAAAGACAACAAGTTTCCCTCAGTCCTTTTTCATGTCTCATATTCCACCTGGAGTAAGTACAATGTAGTATCCTTATTACTCAGCCTACCCCTGCTTTAGGGAAACTGTGTCACCAGAAAGTGCTGGCGGGTACCTCTAACTAATGTGAGTGAGCGCAGGGACTGGCCCTGAGGAAAGTCAAAGGGTAAGACAAGAGTATGGTACCAGAATGATCTCACCATTCATCACTGTTCTCTTTTTTTAAGTCTTCCACTTCGACTTGTCATCCTCCTTCCTTTTCATTCATCCTCCTTTTCTTTTTCATTCACCCTCCTTCCCTTTTCACTCACCAGCTAGACCCTTCTCTCTGTCTCAATGTTATATTTTCTTAACTTTGTTTCACTATCAAGTGAGGTTTTCTTCTGAATCCAAATCTAAATGAAGTGTTTTAAGATGTTAACCACAAGGTGTGGAAAAGGGCACTTTGTTTTCCCATGGGAGTAGCACATGGAAGGAGACACCGGTGTCTGATGCCACACCACTTCAAACAAGGGGGTGCCTCCATCCTCTTCTTTAAATCAGTGTCTTCCACTTTTTAGTGTTGATTTTTTTTTCTTATATCTTAATTCATGTCTGAACCTGGTTCAACAACTTCAAAATGATTCCAAGACAGAGTCAAATTCTATTCTGGTACATGACTGGTTGCTAATAAATTGTGACATACGTAATTTTTACTTCATTAGGAGTTTACTAGACAAGCTGTTATTACCCATAATGCCATTGTGGGGCAAGGAAAGCTTTTTATGAGACTAGCGTACAGGAAAAGTTGTTCCTACAAAAAAAAAAACATTATTAGATATATTTCTTTTATTACCATTCAACATATGGGAGGGAAAAATAAACCCAATAGTGTATTTGCCAAATGGAAAAGGACCAAGCTGGTTAGAGGGGAAAAATTATTTTCAAACTTCTGAGAAGATTTTACAATTAACAAAGAAATGTGAACTTAAACTAAACAAAACACAAAAATATGCAACTGTGTTCTTTTTACCATCATTGTTTATTCCTCCTAATAGTCCTGTTTACTCCTTTTCCGCCTCTTTCCACCTGACTGGATTGAGTTGCCACCCCTTTCTCTGGTTTTCATTGTAATCTCACACTTGGCCAAAGAACAGAGGAACTGAACAAAGCTGTTGATATGTAAATAACAGCTTTGAAGATACAAGTACCAGATTGTTCCTAAAAAGAAAAAAATGCAATTTTTTTTTTTTGCCAGTTTAAAAAAAATTATCCTGATGTATAATTCAAACGGTGCCTGAAATCAAATATTCCATTATCTCTGAAGAATAATCATTTCAGTCAAACCAGGTATTTCCAGAGAGCTGTGGAAATTGTATTAAGAGTGCAAAATGTTACATTCAAAATGTTGTTGACAAAATTGCTTATTTCAACCCTATTTCAGTTTCCATGTATTTCATTACGAGTACATTTTGACAGGACATTTTAAGAGATGGGATGATTTTCCCCTACATAAAACCAACTGAAGGCCAGATTCTGATGCCTCAGCTCCTGGGTGGTATCTGAATCACAGAGTCACAGAGCTGGAAGGGACCTCTGTAAGTCATCTGGTCCAACCCCCTTGCTCAAGCAGGGTCACCTAGAGGTGGTTGCCCAGGAATCTGTCCAGATGACATAGGAGTCACTATGACTCCTATGTCTGTGGCTCAAAGGCTGAAAATGAGCTCCTAGTTTCTTTACTTAACTTGTCAGGCTCAACCTGGCAGCCTAATCTGTGCCTCTTATCTACCATAACCATTTCTGTTTGCTTTCTTGCCATCTCAGTCTTTCTTTTTCTTGCTTAGGAGTCTTAGGAGTGAAAAACTGACCCTTTTCTTTCTGACCCTGTATCTTCTTAATCTACTTGTGCTGAAATGCCACAAAGATAGCACAATTATTTTCCTATTTGAAAAAAAAATGAATAATGTGGAAAAAACCTTACATTGCTGCTAACGATGACAATGCTGTAATCTCATGTTACTGATAGTCACTAAGAACAAGAAAAATCAGACTTGAAGCAACACAGAACTTGTCTTTTCTACATCTGTATCTTGTAAACAAATCTAGTTAAACAGCCTATGTCCCAGGAAAGAAAAGGTAATCTTATGTCCCTATTAATTCTGAATTAGTGCCATCTTCATCAGGCAATATGAGCTATTTATTCTTATTTACCTTTTGTCTACCAGGCACATTGACTGTTTATTACCAGTAATGACCAACCATTGCTTATCATCACACAGAACTGTAACCCTTCAGAAAGCAGAAGTCAGCATCACTTCACCAGTTTTCAGAATATGGACAGAATCAATAACAGATTGAACTATCTCCATCAAAGTGGCCTGAAGAAGTGGCAAACTCGGCTGTTTAGCAAAGGCCAGTACATAACTTATGAACCACCAGAACTTCACCTGAGATCCTCATGAGCTTTCCCATGGTTTTCTCCAAAAGGTGAAAATTCAACAGTTTCAGAACACTGGGAAGGAGTCTCTGGCACACACTTTTGCATACTAAGACACCGAACGTAGCTCTTAGACAACAGATGGCTGCAATAGTGGATGTAATCACTTCCACTCATTCACTACTGTGCAGAAAGTTTTAAAAACAAGACACCATTCAATTTGGGTAGTTCAAATAAGTAAATTCTGAATCAAGTTCATTTTTATTCACAAGGAGAATCGATAGTGCTCCCCTAGAAGCCACCAAGGTGGTTTTATTCCTTCTACAGGAGCTCATGTGTTTTCTCTCTGGAATATTTACAGCAGGTCTTGTCCTAGCACTGGCATTCAAGATAGTTGTGTTTCTTTCAGGCAGTGCAAAGATTTGCACTTCATTGTGGACTTCTTTGACACTCTGTGTCCATCCACTGAAGCATCTCAGAAGGACACTCCATGCCAATGCAGGGGACAAGCGCAAGGTGGAAACCTCAGTGTGCGTATTCCGCAGGAGACTGTTTGGGCCAGAGCATCAGATAACACTTTTATCAAAGCTGCTGCAAAATGACGTGCTCAAGTGCCAGGCTGAATCAGTGCCTGAAATGAATTCTCCATCTGAAGTAGTTCAGCTATTCTCTAGTGAGGTGTTGGGTTTTCTCATCTTGCCCTTGTGCTAAAAGAATGCCCTTGGCCACTCCTCTTCTCACGTCACAAACCCCCGCTGTGTTGTGTCCAAGTCCAGGATAAGAATATAAAGTCTGAAGTCTATGCTCTTCAGGGTAGATGGCAGTGAAAAAAATGGGAGGTTTGAGAAATTTCAACTTGTTCACTTTCTTCCAGCCTTGAGCTGAGTTAAAAAAGGCTTATCTGGACTTTACACTCATCCACTCCTAGAATCTATATCTATATCTATCTATCTGTCTATCTATCTATCTTTAATTGCATATAATAGCAATAATCCCATTTACCTCTCAGTAGACTGGAAGATTAAAGCTTCTGCCAATCTACTGAGCAAACACTCAGGCTGCAGCATCCATCATACATATATTCTGTATATTCCAAGACAAGCAGAGCTCACTTTTAATTAAAGCACAACTTGGACAAATAACTTAGGGAGCCAGTTATTAGTCACACATTAGGTTTCCCCCAGAAACTGCACAAATTAACCTGAAAACCCCAGTGGGTTAATTAAACAGAAACTATGCAACCTTTGGCACAGACTGTATTTTTTCTGTCTGTCAATACATAACACAAAAGAGTCTCAGTCCTCATGAGGCCTTCCATGCTACTAGGATATAACATTTGCTACTATTACGAATATCATTTTACATGTATTAATTCTGATTCATCCCAAAGCTGCCTCTGTTATGGAGGCTGGGGTGTGGATTATCCACTATTAGCACTATCATGATGTTGTCATGCATAGAATACACAGTAATTTGCACCAAAGGATCTCAAAATACATAAGTATTCATCAGAAACCTTCAAGTGGTTTTAACTGCTTGTCTACAACTGCACATCTGTGAGAGTTTTGTCCTTGATTAGATGGATTTTCTAGTGTATCCATCATTCTTTAATGGAGAGGAAAACGTGAGTGATTCTGAACTGATACTTGTGTTTTGAACTTAGTTTTTTGCAAGAAATCCTTACAAGGATCAAAAAGGTGACTTCTTATTTATTTCATCTGATTCTAATAAGTGCAAAAAAAAATGGGTGCCAGCCCACTAGAGCCACTTAACGTTTGAAGAGATCCTTTTGTGAACCCTGCTATTAAAATGGCCATGATAGTAGGAAGAAAGTATAATTTGGCTATGAATCATAGAGCTATTCACAGGAAGGCTCTCAGCAAAGACAAAGGCCCCCCTGTCCATTATACACCCGGGAATTGCCTTCAGATAAATGCAGCTTGTCCTTCCATGGAAAGCTGCTCGTCGCAATCCACCCAGCAGCCTCCATTGTTCACCCTAATGAAAATGCACTCTGTAAGGGAGAAGCTGTCTAATTCATTACAGCAGAGACTATATTTTTCAACCTACTGCTTTGTACTCAAAACTGTAAAAATCCCCCAAGCAAGCAGAAAAAGATTTTGTTTTTTTTTCCCTCCACAAAAATTAACCTTCATTTGCAATTGGCAAAACCTCCTTTTTCTTTAAAAGTAAGTAAATAATAATGGCCTTCCTTTTGTGGGTATTTAGCAGAAAGGTAAATCTCAAAGAGCATTCCTCTGTACCATCTTTAAAAAGCACCTCTTTTTTTCTGGGTTTTAGGTATCTACAGTGGCTCTGAACAAGGGGAGGCAATTTCATTGGCTGCCTTTATCTTCCTTCTGGCTCCTTTCAGTTAATATTTGTGTAATATTTGTTAATTGCTACTAAAGATGTTATATCAGGTGATGCATTTAATTTACCTACTGAGCCCGAAGCCTTCCACAGGATGGAAGGTGTATCTACGGATATGCCACTGTGGAGCAGCAACAGCAGCTTGGGGCTACAGCTGCTAAAGATAACTCACTCTGTGCCGCAACTCAGGTACGAGACTCACACCATTCATATGAACCGCAATTAAAAGCCTCAAATGGGATGGAAACACCCTCCTCCATCGCTCCGGCAATTCGTTTCTGATGAGTATGTGCAGTGGTGGAGTTTTTAGCTTGTTTTGTGTGTTTTATGAGAGGCGCAAAATCTCTTTTGACTTCTTTGCTGGGAGCCAGTATTTGTAGAGTTTAAACAGAAGTGGGCATCATTTTAATTCCAGACAGCCAACAAGGAAAAAGAAAAAATGATTTTTCAAGGCCAAACAATGTTAGACTGTTGGCAATTTTTTAACAAGGCAATCAAGAGAGTAGCCCTCATAATAAATAAAATCCCTTTAACATTTATATAAAATGTGGCCTCCTGCATACATTTAATTAGCATATTTTCCTTCACATGGTCTCTAGGGGCAAGGCTGATCTACTGTTACTCTTACCAAAGCATACATGCTTGATAAGCAGCCCCGCTGAAGATGAAGAGATTGATCATGCAAGTAAACCCCTCATTAATTTGGTCTCGTAATAAACACTGCCAAGTGACAACCAAATGAGAGCTGAAACCCTGCCTGACAATCTCTCCGTAAAACTGGCCTTAAGGAAATCAAGTGAAGTCAAAAGTAGTAACCATATCATGCACTCCTATCGTTCCTCCCCTTCCTTCTTGCCCTGGTTTGAGGTAAAACAGAACTAATTCCTTTTTCAGCAATTTTACATTTCAGTTAAGTTTCTTCTAACTAACTGTGCTCTCCGAAATTAACGGCATACCCCAGTACCTGCCAGTGATGTGACTGTCATCCTGGGAATTTGATACGGTTTTATATGTATATTGTATATATTTCTTTATTTTATTATTAATATTATTTTTTATTAAATTAATATTATTATTTCATTAAAACAGTTTCATTTCTTTTTCAATCCATAAGTCTCTCTCTCTCATTCTTTCCTACCTTGGGAGAGAAATTAAAGAGAGTGTCTGTCATTCATTCAGTGGTCACTCCAGCCCAAACCTCGACTCTTCTTTCTCAAAAACCAATCCTGAAAGGCGTGTGGTCAAACCATCGTTGGAGCAGCTACTGCTTTACAGAAGCTTTGCCTACTTGAACTATCCAATGAGAGAGACCTTAGAGTACTGGTGGACAACAAGTTGACCATGAGCCAGCAATGTGCCCTGGTGGCCAAGAAGGCCAGTGGTCTCCTGGGGTTCATCAGGAAGTGTGTGACCAGCAGGTGGGGGGAGGTCATCCTGCCCTCTGCTCTGCCCTGGGGAGGTCCTATCTGGAGTCCTGTGTCCGGTTCTGGGCTTCCCAGTTCAAGAAGGACAGGGAACTGCTGGAGAGGGTACAGCAAAGGGCTACAAAGATGATGAGGGACCTGGAGCATCTCTCTGATGAGGAAAGACTGAGGGACTTGGGTCTTTTTAGTCTGGAGAAGAGAAGGCTGAGGGGGGATCAGATCAATGCCTATAAATACTGAAAGGGTGGGTGTCAAGAGGATGGGGCCGGTCCTTTTACAGTGGGGCCCAGTGACAGGACAAGAGGCACCAGGCACAAACTGGAACACAGGAAGTTCCACCTAAACATGAGGAGGAACTTCTTTCCTGTGAGGGTGGCAGAGCCCTGGAAGAGGCTGCCCAGAGAGGTGGTGGAGTCTCCTTCTCTGGAGACATTCAAACCCACCTGGACATGTTCCTGTGGGACCTGCTCTGGGTGGCCCTGCTCTGGCAGGGGGTTGGACTGGATGATCTCCAGAGGTCCCTTCCAACCTCTACCATTCTGTGATTCTGTGAGAGATGAAGAAAGCCTGCCCATTTTCCTACATTCCAACCAGACCAGGCACCCGTGTGAAAGAGGGTGTTGTCCTCATCACAGGAGAGGCAGGAGGACACTGGGGATGCTGCCGGCCAGGGACTGTGCTGGGGCTGGCAGGGAGCTCTGCCCCAGCGTCCCCGGCAAAGGCAGGCGAGCATCAGCCACCAACCTCCCTGGTCACCAGCTTCCCCACAGCCCTGGCTACCACTTTGCAATAGGAAGAATCAGCTGAAATCGGTTCCAACCTTGCACAAATTATTTACCCTGGTGCTCAGTCTCTTCTTTATCTCTTTTTCTGATGGTTTGGCCTTTCTCTGTCTGTCAAGAGGGAGATGGAGCACCTGGGTGGTGACAGCGGCTGTCGCTCTACTGTTTTCTTTCTCAGGATGTTCACTCTGTAAAGGGGGAAGGGACCTTCTCTGCTCCAGGTTAAGCAGCAGCAGCTCCAGACTAAGCACAGCAACATAGGCTCAGCTGTGCCATTAAAACCAATGTTCTACACAAGGATTAATAGTGACAATAAAAAAAAAATAATTGTTTTTTCTTTCTTTCAGTTGGAACAAATAGGACAGTATCTTTTTTTTCCCCCCATTTTGGGGGGGGGGGGCGGGAAATAAAACAAAACAACGTTCTTATCAAACTGCTTTTACACCAGGACATCTTTTTAACCTGCAAGAAAAGGTTTCACCTTGTGGCAGATGCATGAGAAACAAAAGGGAATGTCGCTGCCTCCTTTCCCCAAGGGGTGCCGGTGCCGGGGACACTCCTGGGACCTGAACCCCAGGCTCCCGACCCAGCTCTGCCTGAGGGGCTTCCATTTGCATCTCCTGCCAAAGGAGCTAGCCACAGCACTGCGCCGCTCTCTCGCTCTCGACAGACGATGTTTTCCTATTTATAAAAATGTGTTTCAGAGCTGTAAATATCGAGGAAACACGTCCTGGGATTTTTTTTTACCCTGACGGTTAAGGCACTCTGTCGAGGAGAGGGAATCATAGCTCAAATCAGTGCAGGCAGAAGTCGACTGAATGCAGCTCTCCCACGTTTTCCTTGACAACATTAATCACTGGACTCTAAAAGCAGAAGGGACATTATCTGTCCCTCTGTCAAGATACGTCTCCTCCTCAACAGCCTAAACATGTTTGCACCTGAAGGTACTTGCCAAATTTGATCCAAGCCCCTGTAAACTTTGAGCTGTATGAAACCACGTTTGGGCAAATTTTCTCTTTGTGCTACTTGTAAATTTAAATCCTGTTTTGCTTTACTGTGGTGCAAGAACAATCAATTGCAAAGAATCATTCAAAAAAACTCCCAGCATATTTATTCATATTTTTGTGAAAACTGAACACATTTTGCATATGAAATATTTCCTGTGTTAAATTCATTCTCACTGCGCTGTTTTCTACCCAAAGTTTTCCATACTAATCAGTACCCAGTCTATTCAGCACATTCAGATAATATATACAGGATGATAGTGGTTTAGTACAACTACTAAATTATTCATGTGAAAACATATGTTGCACTAACACTGCCAAAGTGTTTATAAGCAATATGTCTGGAAAAAAAAAATAAAAAGAGGAGAGAGAGGGATGGTCCATAAATTAAAATCAAAATATCCTGTAAAATTATCATTAATAACTTTGGCACAAGATGTAGTAGTGTGCTGATGAAAATCGTTGATTACACCAAAACAGTAGGCAGTGTCCATTAGAAGAATCAAAATATCATATTGGAGGAAAGAACTGAGCATTGTTAAAAAAACAAGGATTGGACAAAAGGGAATATGGCAAAGCTGGAGGTTCTGTTCAGAGTTTGTTTACTCAACCAACCAAAACAAGGGGCAGGTAGAACAGCCCGTGATTTATACAGGTAAGAAAGAGGCAGTGGGCAGAAGCAGTGACACCGAGCAAAGGAGTGACACATCCCAGCTCGCATCCTAAGCCAGGGGAAGCACCAAGAGCACCCATCTAAGCAGCATCAAGCTTGGATGCCAATGTCATGCCTTTTCTGGTGATTCCATTGTGCTACAGGACACACAGACTCTCTCGTACATGGCACCGTGCAAGCATGAGGTTCCTGCTCAGGAACTGTTCTTGGACATGCACACCTTACCTTAACTTCAAGACCTAAAACACTACCAGGGTCACCTGTTGTTCATCACTATCATGTGATAGTCCAAATCCAATACCTAAAAGGGCTCCAGGAGAGATGGGGAGGGACTCTGGATCAGGGAGGGGAGCCATAGGACAAAGGGGAAGGGTTTTAAACTGAAAGAGGGGAGATTGAGATGAGATCTCAGGAAGAAATTCTTTGCTGTGAGGGTGGTGAGACACTGGAAGAGGTTGCCCAGAGAAGCTGTGGCTGCCCCATCCCTGGAGGGGTTCAAGGCCAGGCTGGATGGGGCTTGGAGCAACCTGGTCTGGTGGGAGGTGTCCCTGCCCAGGGCAGGGGCGTTGGAACTCAATCGTCTTTAAGTTCCTTTCCAACCCAAACCACTCTAAGATTCAACGTTTCTATGTTCCTGTAGTCAGGGCTCACTGCTGAGAATATTTTGTGTCATTTCTAGACTCCTCTCTGATCCATCTTTTTCAAGAACTTTGAAGGTCAGCAGAGAGCAACACGTGCTGCACACAGATTTAGTGGGCAGATTAGCTAAGTGACCTCAGAAAGGGCACAAAGTGTGCTGCGCTTTCAATCAGCATCTTTTTAAATCTGTTAACTAACATTGAGAGATTTGCTTTGACACCAGACTTTGCTGCAAGAGTTTCCATGGTAATTCTTGGCCCCTCGATTGTGAGGACGATTTCAGCCAGTCCCAGAGGGCAGGATGGACTTAAAGATATCTTCCCCCCAAAGCTCCAGAGGCACTGTGTCAATGAGGGAGATTAAATAAAGAAATTCCCTCCATGCATTTAAGTGTCACTACAACAGCAAAGAATCTGACCCTGTGGTTTATGGATTTTTTCAGCTGTCCAGACTATTTGCTGCACAGACCCCGGGACGAGCTGCCCTGGGGTATTGTTCCTTGAAATACAGCACAGATATATAACAAATATACAAATGACATCTGGTCACTGGTTTGTGCAACTAATCTGATTAGATTTTATACAGATTTTTAGCACTACTGTTTTTTACTTTCCTGTAATTGGGAAGAATTGCAAATATATAAACAATATGCCTATAAATAGGATGCATATAATGGAACTACAATTGCATCTATTTTACAAAGTATTACATATGTTAGATATTACATGTCAGTATATTATACATGTTAGATATGATATATATACATGTATATATAAT
>QJSC01023372.1:609790-710509 GCA_003697955.1 Calidris pygmaea
TCCAAATTTCTATCAGCGTATTTCATACTGAACTTGCTTATAAGCCCATCGGTTTCTGGTGTGTTGTACTTCCTCTTTCTTTTTTATTCTACTGTTTTGAATTGAGTGAAAGAAACTCGGAACAAAAGGCCAGGGTCAAGTTCGCACAAATATTGTGTGTGCTGCAAAGAGCGTTTCCATTTTGCTGTCATCAAGGCTGCTGTCAGTTAGCACAAAAGCACGTTGCAGGGTGCTCATAACACCCAGCCCAAGCAGGATTTACACAATGAGAACTTATGGTTCATATGGGTTCACACCACAGTTTTGTGTGATGGGACATTGCTCTCTGTGGGTTATTTTCACCCTCCACCCTTGGGGCGGACACTGGGAAGTGCCTGGCAGTAGGGGAAGAGGCAGAAATTCACACCAGATCCCTTCCCAAGCAAAATCCATCCGGACACATTTACCAACCTGAGCAGAACCACAGTATCATTAAACAGGAGACAATAATTGCTGTGAGGATAACGAACCATGCCACGTGACTACAACTGCAAGGGGAACTAGCAGTCCCTGCTTGGCTCCTCCGTCATCCCACGGGGCTACTGGATGCCGGTCCTCAGGGAGTGGTGCTACTCACCCCAGCTCCCAAGGACCCCAGAGAAGTTCGGGGCTCTCAGGGAAAGGCCATGCAGGGCAGGCCAGAACTGCCCCTCGCATACCTGGCACTGATGAAAGCAAAGGGGGTGGTCTCCAAAATCTTACCTTCTCTGAGGTTTGTCTAATTTCTTTAAATCTACTGGGAGTGGATGAGCTGTGATTTGCCTGTGACCTTCACAGGCTGTCTTGAATAATGTATTTATCTGAGATATAATCAAATATGGCCACCAACAGGATTCTCTGGCTCCCTAACAATTTGCTTGCGTTTCTTTTTCATTCATGAGGTAAATAGTTTATTCGGGTTCTTTTCTTGAAACAAATATAATTTTTTCTGTTATTCATCTCCAGACATGAGCTACCACATATTGAATAAATATTGAGTCTTAAAGTCTTCTTTGAGACAAATCTCTTGTAGGCTTCTGTATGAGCTTTGTGTAACTCCCACAGAATTATTAATGTACTTGGAGATTGACTTTTATCTCTGTTTCTAGCTCTTCAATTTAATTTTACTACTTACATAAAACGAAAATGAAACTTGCAATGATCTTGAGCTGAAAGTTTGAAACCTTACCATCATGCCAAGGTAGTTGTCTAATATAGAGTTGGAGCAATCGAAGGAAATAGGAAATAAACAAGTCCAACACACAGTTGAAGGATGATTATATCTAGAGAAAAGGATGTGAGGAAAAGCAGCATCATTTTTCAAGAAGTTATGCACTAAGGAGAGCTATTACAGACAAAATGAATTGCTCCTGTTGTTTTCATTCCTATTTGGAAAGAAACAAGAATGTTTCTAGTTTTGAGATGTACCATCATTTCCTACCAGGACTGTTTTGATATCTTTTAAATACAAATAATTCTTGCTTCTTGTTTGAGAAATATTTTTAGGTTTGCTTGACTCTCCTTTGTCGTTCCAAGACAATAAAGAAATAGAACAAATTTAGTTACTTATCATGTATGATGTCTCCTCTATCAAAGAAAGACAGGCACCAGGAATAATCACACCAAATTCCAATCATTAACCACATTACTTTAAAACCTTTTATCTTACCATTTATTTATTTATTGTCGTCTTAGATTTTGCAGAAGTTTACAACAGAAATACGATTTTCCTTCTACCTCCTAATTTCAGGCTGACAGACTCACTACAGCTACTACAACAGTTATGTTTAATTAGAATATTATTGTCAACCGGGGAAGATGGGGCAGAATTATTGGGTAAATTTTCCATATAACATCTCCCTGGTGGAGGTAAGTGCTAATAACAATGAGAACCTCAATTCCTGGTTCTAATCCCCTCATCCTGTGGTTGTTCACCACTGAGAAGGAACTCAAAATATATATATATATACAACAACACCAGGAGACCAAAGATCTGAGGATGTGCCAAAGGAAGAAGAGGATTTGGAAGAAAAGGCTCTGGGGAGACCTTAGAGCCCCTTCCAGTCCCTCAAGGGGCTCCAGGAGAGATGGGGAGTGACTCTTGATCAGGGAGGGAGCCATAGGATGAGGGGGAAGGGTTTTAAACTGAAAGAGGGGAGACTGAGATGAGATCTCAGTCAGGTGGTGAGACCCTGGAAGAGGTTGCCCAGAGAAGCTGTGGCTGCCCCATCCCTGGAGGGGTTCAAGGCCAGGCTGGATGGGGCTTGGAGCAACCTGGTCTGGTGGGAGATGTCCCTGCCCAGGGCAGGGGGGTTAGAACTCGATGGTCTTTAAGTTTCCTTAAGTCTCTCTCTCTATTATATTCACTAACCTTTTTGTCGCTGCACTGTATTACAATTCAAAGCTATATATTAGCAGTGGTTAAATTGCTGCTGAATCCCATCTGGCACTGTACTAGAAAATCATTCAGCTTGTACTACTCACAGCTTTATGAAGACATATATATTTAACATATATACCTGTGTAGCTGCGTGTATGCATGCAGCTTTAGATATTAAAGGGATCTCTAACCACCGTGTTTAAAGAGATAAAAAGGTAAATGGGTGAGTATGCATGCATTTCAGCATGTTTATGTGCTTGCATGTAACACAGTATATAATGTATTCAGAAATACAAATGAAAGATATAACTATTTCAAAAAGTCAATACTTGCACCAAATTTTGCCTTTCACTGATGATTTCCATTGTGATTCGTAATGAGCAATGAAGAATGGTCACAGCACTGGGTGAAATAATCATATGTATACTTTCAACTTTAAACTGAGAAAGTATCTAATACTGCTTTGGAGGGATGCGAAGACAGAGGGGAGGACCAATATGAATAGAATGGTTAGAATTTGAGTGACAGGGAAGAGTGAGGGGAGGATGGCACGATGAGAAAAAAACCTCTCCTTTTCTCAGGAGCTCTACTATCTCTCTGTAAGATGCGTGGCTCACTGAATCCATAGGACTGAGAGAGCCAGAGATAACTCCTTGAGAATGGAGAGAAAAGACAATATGATGAAAAAGCCTTTGACAAAAAAAAATAAATAAAATATCTGTCCCCAAAAATATCACAAGTCTAAACAGTTCCATGTGTAAATATTGTATGTTTACTATTTGTCCAAGATTATTTGAGTTTCATGAGGGGTTTCATCCTTAGGCTTTTCTGTTCAGATCCCTGAAAGCTCAGTCAATGTCTTATTAGACAGAACTTGGTTTAGATTAAGGCATATCTTCCTGGAGATATAAACACCTTATGTCAACTTTTCAAATAAGGGTGAAGACAGCACCCTCATTTTTGATGAAAGGAAGCCTTATTGAATTGTGGAATATTTCTAATGCAGGATAACATAAGATTTAATGAATGAACACAGGACACATTATTTCACAAATCTGTAATTTCAGGGCTCTGTTTTGTTTTTGAACACAACGCATGATTAATCTCAGTGTGGGATTTACAAAATCCGCTTTTAGCCATAGGATATACTTAAAAAAGAGGAAGTGAAATGTGGCTCGTGCTAAACTTAGCAGCTTTGGCAATTAATCAACTTTACTCATTGATTTGGTCAAGTGAAATAGTTTGCTAGGTAAGTATAGGAATTGCTACTGCAATTTTGAATACTAAAACATATGCAGCCAAAAGGGCTTTAGAATAAAGAGGCCAATGTGATTTATTTGTAATCCCTTTAGTTGCTTTTTTATTTGTTCTTTCAGACTGCAGAGACTAAAGAATATGATACTTTCCCAAACCCTTGGATTATTTCCATGCAGAAGATTTGACCTTAATTCTCTGTCTACGTGTGTAATAAAATCGGTGCAAATGACCCTGGCACAGTGATGCATTCTTGATACCGTCTACTTATTCAAAGCACGCAAGTGTGGGAACTTATATCCACTCTTTCTCTGCCTGCACGTAGAATCACAGAATCATAGAATTGCCTGGGTTGGAAGGGACCTTTCAGATCATCGAGTCCAACCACCAACCTAACTCTGATAAAAACCAGCACTAAACCATGTCACTAAGCACTACGGCAACCCATCTTTTAAACAGAGTGTATTACAGAGTCTATACATGATTGGGTTCAGAGAATCATAGAATTGTCTAGATTGGAAGGGACCTTTAAGATCATCGAGTCCAACCATCAACCTAACACTGCCATAGCTACCATTAAACCATGTCATGTCAGCCTTTAATAAAGGATGACATTATGGCAAGTCCTGTTTATCCTGGGAACACAATCAGCAGGGGAACGATTTGGCCAAGCTCCCTTTCACTGCTCCCAGGGTGTCTTGGCTATGTTTTTATTTCAGCATCTGCCTCCAGATGTATTTCAACTAAAATTAGATGAGGGAGGTACCTTGTATATTTCTTCACCCAAATTTCAATATCCCATTGGGAACAGTCTCCAGCCCAACGCAATCCCCAAATGAGCCTGTGTCTGCTCAGGTCCCAACCTCACTGGCTTCTCCTTTCTCATGCCATCGTTTTGACGTTTGAGAGCCCTGAGCCATAAAGCTCAGGAGGAGATCTCTGATGAGACCACACTGAGGAAATACGCACTCCCAATTGCTACTGATGTTCCTCTCATCTATTTGGGTATATACGTGTGTGTGAGGGACCGACTGAGTACCCAAGGCTCTAAAATTAATATCACGCAGAGCAGAGCTTGAGCTTTCAAAGGAGGAGTGGGAACAGAAAGTAGATGGTTGGAAATCATGTTGAAAGAATGCCATTTTATTTTGTACAATGTTAAGGATGAAATGAGAATGAGAATATTTTATGAATGTGAAAGTGGACTGAATGGAGACGCCTAATATGATATTTGACTTTAAAACCTGGCTTTAGCAGAAGCAAGCAAAGACTGTCAAGTCTGAAGTGATTTGGATCCTAGGAAAGACAGGCCTAATCTCCCCATGTCTTCTGCAGCATCATATACTGAAAATGCCATCCTAAACTCTAGAGTACGCTTTTCACCAGTGGCTTTTAAACTATCTTACAAAGCATGTTAGCAGCACTGCTCATGTTTCCCTAAGAATATATGGGACTAGAAAATGAAATGCTTTGCTGAAAGTCACTTCAGGTGGGCAGTGGTCCAGATTTTGTTGGAGTGCTTTACCGTGTTTTCCCTGCCTGTAAGATTATGATAATATTGACTGTCATAACCTCCTGCTACGTTCTGCTGCTCTTGTCATCCTGTAACTTAACGTGCAAAGACACACTGAAAAATAAATGAAATGCTGAGGATCCCCTGGCTGAGCAGCAAGTACTTCTGTGTAAGAATGAAATGAATGGCTATCTCACAGCACACACTATCGGATAACTGTTATTCAAATTTACTTCTGATGTCAAAATACTCAGAACAGGTCCAGATACAACAGGGAGTCAAGGACATCACTAATATCAGCTGCAGGATAAAGACTGTCAGCATGTTCTCAAACTCTTGAATAAAAATACCTGTCAGGAAAATCAGAAATAATGGCTAAATTTGGGTCAGGTCTTACATTCTCAATGTACCTGAGCAATTTCAGCCTGATATCTGATCATGTAGGGGTTTTTTGTTCAAGCTTGAATCCCTAATCCTTTTGTTTTCCCCTTCCAAATTAGAAAGAGCTTTCAAGAGTAGCAATTAGCTAGAACCAAGAAACACTGCACTTTGAACTCTGCTGCTGAAAAATTCCAAGTCAACTATGAACATTTTCATTCTTACACTTATTCATTTTATTATATTGGGGCCTGTGCTTTTTTGAATTATGTAATTATACCTAGCAATCCTGCACATAGCATGATTCTCTCCTTCCCACCTCTTGATCTAACATTTATATATGCTTGTAAAGCACTACAAATTAGGGACCTGGATCCTGCCTATGAATACTAAGGCCATAAGGTTTCTTTTTGTATTCCATGCCTCAGATTAGTATTCTTTTTTTACACTAGATAAAACAACCTCTTTCCAAGTTTATCCCCTAAAAAGAGCAACAAAAAAATTGTTGTGAAAACCAAAATTAGTAAGCTATATAGCAGGAAGTACAGAATCAGCCAGAAAAACATCATTGCTTATTGTGAGACAAAAATATTCAAAACACTTGCTTATGAAGACGGAAGGAAAGATGAAGATGAATTCCATAAGAACATAGTAATTGGTGAAATTTGGCAGTTTATCCAATACTTTTCCACGCTCTGAAAGCTACTGTTATTCTTGCATGTGATTAACCATGGAAGAGCTACAGCCTAGGTTGCTGTAAACCTAAACAAAATCAGCAGAGGTCATTTAAAGCAATCTGCATAAATATTATGAGGAATTGCTATTTCAGCAGTACATGGTACCTGCCACTGTTTCAAAGGAGTACCCTTATACTCTGTATTATCTTGGGTTTAATGTCTTTCTAGTCCAGCTCTGAGCATCTCCTACAATCACTCATTTCTCATGAAGCTCAACAGCAAATGCATCATTTAAATAATTCAGAAGTGATCATTTCACTTCCTCCATTGGGTTTTTTTTTTAAAAAATTACCTAATGGTACTGGACACAGGGATCCACACTAGTCTCAGTAATTTTCCTCAGAAATTGTCCTGGTGTGTCTCAAAGGACTACGAGACAAATAGATGCAGCTCCCTTCCCTAGAAGGAGACACCCTGAGGAGATGTTGCCTCGCTCTCTTCTGACTGAGAGCAACATGTACTGGTCTGTTTAATGGCTCAGCCCTTCATTGCCGTAGGGAGACCCGAGACTGGCTTCCAAGCTTTGCCATAGGGTATTCCAGATTTGCCACAGGGTATTTAGTCCCCTTTGGCCAATGCTCGTGATAGATGGCTCTATGAGCTGGTGTTTCACTACACAAATCTAAGCTAGATAACTGATTAAAGTATATTAGGTCATAGAATTTAAGGAGTTACTAAATATTAGCCAAGCCCCAGGGCCAGGACAAGGAGGCAGCTACTTCTGAATTGAGCAGAGAAAATATTTTGCTATCTGAAGACAGATCAGAAAGTCTTGTATAAAGAAAAAATAAGATGGTTCCTCGATATCATGAAACAAGTCATCAAAACAAATCAGAGCACTGTTAGAAGCTTTAGAAATCCACCCCAAACATTAAATAACAAATGAGTACCTTTATAGAATCTTTAGATCAGTGTTGCATTTAACATATGAGATCTGTGAAAAGAACAGAGACTTATAAATTTTTTTTTTTTCAGGGCCACTTTCAAGGCCCATGGATATTGCCATCCAGAGAAATGACGTTATCTACTATATATTTAGTTACCTAGTATATATCTAGTTATCTAGTGTATACTGCTAATGTTATTTATAACATTCTTTTTCCAAATATTCAAAGAAATAAGGTAATCCCAGATATTCCAGTATATTAGTATTCAAACATCCTAAATCAAGTTAATCTGTTAGATATCTTCTCTGACTTCTCAGGGTTGCATCAGAGAATAAAATGTCCCACTGTAGTATATGAGATCTTTTATAATTCAATGGTCGGTAACCATCCTTCTTCTACATCATATTCAAGAGGTGAAATTGTCCTAGAACAGAACTTCAGGCTATAAAAATAAATCTACAACATAATTATTTTGGGGAACAACTGGCAATTAGGAAATACTAAATTCAAGGACACAGTCAGGCATTTTATGACTTTGCTAAAAGTCAGAGGTATGATTTACTTTTTCTGTTTGATTAGGTCATCAGATAAATAGCATAATTAGGAATAATATTAAAAACCTTGAAGTTCAGTTGAGACACCAGCCAGCTTTCTTTCACAATGAGGAAACATATGTGCCTTTGAGCAACCCGTAACATAAAATATATTTCATGTGCTATATGTGATCTTTCCTTTTTGGATTGGATCCCTTCATATAACCCATATCCCTTCAAAACCTTCAAAACCTTTTTTTTTCCACCAATTGCTTCTTTGCATCAGTCATACTCACATTTTTTAGTTGTAAATTTGCATTTTGGACATCATTTTTTTTTTGGTGAGACATGACAGGGTCATAAAATCAATTCCAATGAGCTGTGCAAAATTAACAGATGAAATGGTGTGTTAGGTTTGTTTTCACCACCACCATCATTAAGTACAAGGCTGGCTCATTACGGGGAGACAATGTTTAATCATGCTCCAAATTCTGCAGATGGATTTAAGTCTGTGCATATCCTCTTCCGTGATGCTCAACAGCCAGGCACAGTCTGTTCCAGCCGTCTGTAAACAGGACCCAGCTCAGCAGGCTGCAAAGCTTTTCAATGTGTGTTTGTGTCCCGCTGGTTTCAGAGGAGTTGAAACCCAAATTTAAAGGTAATAACCCCACACTAAGGCCACATGGTATAGGAGACTGGCCTATGGTGACACCTTTGGGAGCTGGAGTTCCCCATGAGCTATGAGGGCCATACCAGGATGGAGTAATCCTGACAGCAACATCTTGATTATCCAGTGCTGCTACTACAAATGAAAGGGTGGGAAGAACAAAAAAACCCAGAAGAATTCCCAGAGTATCAAAAAGCAGGAACAGTGAATAGCCATTTTCTTCACAAGATTAGAAGATGTTCTAAGAAAAATTAAAAATATATATCAGCCTATGCTTACCATTTCCTTGTCACATTCTTGGCAACAACTTGGGGTTAAATAATGCTTAAGGGAATCTTATTTTGGTCTAATTTCTCAGCATAATTATTTCCCTCCCAAAGGGATGATGTGTGGGGGAGGTAATGCAGAGCTTTGAGGTTCCTTTCCACAAATGAGACAAATGAGCAATGATGCCCAGGATTTTGCCAATGGGACTTTGTTCTAGCCTTGCCCTTCAATGAAAAGAAATTGTGAAAAGCATAACCTGGCTTCTAACAAACAGGAGCCTTAGTGATGCTAAATCTAGCACCAAACCTGGTTTTCTAAATTCTCACTTACTGGTAGCAGATTTAAATGGTGACTTTAAGAAAACATACGTGACTCACTGGACAAAACTGTTGGCTAGTGTAATTTTACTATTGCTGTTTGAGGTATACAGAGGATGAGGGTAGTTTAGTACTGGAAACAGGTTGCCCAGAGAAGCTGTGGATGTTCCATCCCTGGAGGGGTTCAAGGCCAGGTTGGATGAGGCTTTGAGCAACTTGGTCTGGTGAGAGGTGTCCCTGCCCAGGACAGGGGGTTGGAACTTGATGATCTTACGGATCTTGATGGAACTTAAGGTCCCTTCCAACTCTAACCATTCTATGATTCTATATTTGATTGCATTATTAACTAAAAAAAAAATATTTTTTCTTAAATAATCCAGAAAGAATCTTTACCATTATGTGCCTGACACTGGTTGGATCTGTCGTACAGCTATGAATAAGAACACAACAACTGCTTAATGTCACGGCAGAAAGAGGTCATCTGGTATATGGTGACCACTGGCTAGAAAGAAGCAACCAGAAAACCTGAGCTCTCATGAGAATAGAAAACAAACCACAACAGTGAGGGAAGAGAATCAGGTTCAACCTCAGTCCTCAACGGGGCTGTCACTTTTCAGGCCAGTGAGGTCTTGGCAGTGGCAAGTGACATTTGGGCCACGCATCACACATCTCATTGCTCAAATGCTTTATACTGACAAAAGCTATTTACTGAAAGTTAATGCTTTCTTAAAAAAACACATTAAGATAAGCCACTCAGCAGGCTCAGAAAGAAGACAAGAAAAATGGTGAGATAATAGCAGTGAATGATGACTGGTGGGGTGGGAAATCAAGTAAGGAAATGCAGCTACTAAAGGTAGATGTCCTTTTTCTGAGCACTCAAGTATCCCTGGTCCAGGACACACCGTGAAAAACAGTGACTCAGACGAAGTACTGCAAGGCCGTTTTACTGGGTATTAACCAAGAAATAAAGACTGATCCATTTTTTTCCTCAGAAACAAAGGTCATTTCAGAAGCCAGGCTATGATGTTGTTGGAGCTTACTGGAAAGCGGAGATTTAGAACAGGCTGTCACTGTTGTCACAGTGAAAGAAATGGGCAGATATGGATCAAAGATAAAAACCTTTTCCAAAATGAAAAATGTAGGAAAACTATTCAACAGAGGAGAGCAAATTAATGATACACTATTTCTTGTATCCTCTGAGGACGGCAGATATGGAGCATCCCAGTGTACACACAGAAATACTGGATGAATGACAGTAAGATGATCCAGGCGACCCTGAAACGGGTACTGTTAATGAGACTTCTTGCTCTCTAACCTTGCATAAACTTTGCGGCAGGGCTGTGAGGCAAAGCACCTTTCTTGTCAAATTAGTATTATAAAGAAAACATGTTGTTAGTCTTAATTTTCTCTGACTTCTTAAATATAATCTGCCATGTATTAAAACCCAGGAAACTTTAATCGGATTATTTTTTTAACACTCCCAAGTAACATGCTGTGGGGGCTTTTTCTAAAAGTACAAAATTAAAAGAAATTATTCAAGCTTTCTTCATTTGAGCAATCTTCTAACAGCTTGCTGTCTCATCTCTTTCCCTATATTCTTTAGGAAGTGACTAGATACATTTAATGCAGGATATAAAACTTAGCAGGGCCTGCACCTTTTCTTATTCTGCATTTAAGAGACTTGCAGATTCATAGTCATGCTCTAAATACAAATCAGCCAATACATAAATAATGATGCATTATTATTTTATTATCATTAATAAATAATAGAAACAACAAGAAATTTTGCCTGAGTCAGAACTCCACCGTTTGAGTCCAAGACTGGAGCTTACTCTCTGATGGGAAGAGAACCAGTAATGATGGGGTGATGTGGACCAGAGTACGAGGCACCAGTTTCATATTGATAAGCCTGTTCTTCCCAGGAGAGCGATGCAGTACAAGAAGTGACCAGATGCAGGAAAGCCATAGGCTTATGTGATTATACCTGTGCTGCAGGTTCACTCTTGTGGACATGCAAAAAAAAAACCCCATGATTGTAACTTACACAGAAATAAACACACTCTTCTACTCCCTCCCCCTCTCTTCCCAGGGAAAAGACGGTCTTTTAAATAGCCTTGAAAGCAGGGCTTTTTCATGCGGAGGGAAAATTCACAACAATCGGAGACTAGTTAATAATGTGGGTATATCTGAGAGAAAGACCTTGTTATTTATTCAGCTACAAATAAAAGTAAGGGATGGGGAACTTCTGTCTGGCTGTGAGTAAATAACAAAAAAGATTACTGGCCACAGCATAAGCTAGGAGATGAAAAGAGGATTAATGTGATGTTTTCCAGCAAGACGGCTTTTTTTTCCCCCAAGCTCAAGAAAAGCTACATTAAGAGTAATCTAAGCTTTTATTTCTACCAAAGCCAGGAGAAAATTTCACAGCCAAGAATCCATTTCTTCTCTCCCAGAGTGTGCTGACGGAGCTCGCCTCGCTTCCCCACACAGCACTGGCCACTGCTTTTTGCAAAACAAGTACCAGGTCATCAGGTAGAGACAGTAAGGGGAGCTATTTTCTGCACAACCACCGTATTTAATCCCGGGATTTGGAGGAGTACCTGCTGGTGTCCCAGGGCAGGAGAGCGCTGCCAACTCCATGACTGCTCCAGCTGGCAGTGGCACTCCTCAGGGGCGGTGCAGGCAGAACTTGTACTCAAAGCACGGAGGGGCTGCCGGGTTTTGTCTATAAACCCAAAGTTTCAGGTGATGCTCAGGACTCGGAGGGTGACAGAAGACAGATGCAGTTGCAGGCGTGTGTGCCAAGGCCAAGCTACCAGGCGTTTCAAGGCTAAAACTTCTCTTTTGACTACCAGGATATTTTGCTTTGCAAAAAGTTATCCTGCAGGCTTTGGCTGGGGAGCCCAGGTCTCACCCAGGTTGCTTCTTTATCCCTGATGTTAACAGCAAAATGGCACGTACCTCCAAAGTCCATTGAATGAATGGAAGGACACGGACCTGTTGAAACGGGGCCAGAGGAGGCCATTAAGATGCTCCAAGGGCTGGGGCAAGAAGATAAGTTGAGAGAGTTGGGGTGTTCAGCCTGGAGAAGAGAAGGCTCCAGGGAGACCTTAGAACCCCTCCCAGTCCCTCAAGGGGCTCCAGGAGAGATGGGGAGGGACTCCTGATCAGGGAGGGGAGCCATAGGACGAGGGGGAAGGGTTTTAAACTGAAAGAGGGGAGATTGAGATGAGATCTCAGGAAGAAATTCTTTGCTGTGAGGGTGGTGAGACACTGGAAGAGGTTGCCCAGAGAAGCTGTGGCTGCCCCATCCCTGGAGGGGTTCAAGGCCAGGCTGGATGGGGCTTGGAGCAACCTGGTCTGGTGGGAGGTGTCCCTGCCCAGGGCANGCTACCAGGCGTTTCAAGGCTAAAACTTCTCTTTTGACTACCAGGATATTTTGCTTTGCAAAAAGTTATCCTGCAGGCTTTGGCTGGGGAGCCCAGGTCTCACCCAGGTTGCTTCTTTATCCCTGATGTTAACAGCAAAATGGCACGTACCTCCAAAGTCCATTGAATGAATGGAAGGACACGGACCTGTTGAAACGGGACCAGAGGAGGCCATTAAGATGCTCCAAGGGCTGGGGCAAGAAGATAAGTTGAGAGAGTTGGGGTGTTCAGCCTGGAGAAGAGAAGGCTCCAGGGAGACCTTAGAACCCCTTCCAGTCCCTCAAGGGGCTCCAGGAGAGATGGGGAGGGACTCTTGATCAGGGAGGGGAGCCATAGGACGAGGGGGAAGGGTTTTAAACTGAAAGAGGGGAGATTGAGATGAGATCTCAGGAAGGAATTCTTTGCTGTGAGGGTGGTGAGACCCTGGAAGAGGTTGCCCAGAGAAGCTGTGGCTGCCCCATCCCTGGAGGGGTTCAAGGCCAGGCTGTGTGGGGCTTGGAGCAACCTGGTCTGGTGGGAGGTGTCCCTGCCCAGGGCAGGGGGTTGGAACTGGATGGTCTTTAAGGTCCCTTCCAACCCAAACCATTCTATGGTTCTATGATCCTATGATTTTATGTCGAGGCCATTGTTAGGGCTGCTAGCCCTGATGAAGATATGCCATATATACAGGACTCCACATCTGTACAAATATCCGTATATACAGGACTTTCTAGGCATAGTGAAGTGCTTAAGAATGAACAAAAAAGAACTTAAAATAATGTGATCCAGGAATTCTGAGCTGTGGGAGATTTGAACCAAATTCCAAACTCTCCGAGTCAGGTTATGCTGGTACAGGACCGTAGTTTGCTGACAAGAACAAACAATGTACTTGCACAGAATGAATTTATTTCCTGCATTCAGAAAGCTTTTTTTTTTTTTTTAAATAAAAAGAAAGAAAACTGAACACACTGTGGAGCTTAGGGGAAGCTTAGAGGGGCTTCAGACATCATGTTTGCATTATTGTCTTTGCCTAAGTTCATACCAAAAATTCACAATGGGTACAAGCCATGAGAATAAGAGAGAAAATGGATGTAGGATGAAAAAGAGGAGGTGAAGGAATACTTAAAAAGTTAAGTTGATTCTAAAACTGCAGACTAATTTTGGAGATTATCCACATAAGGTTGAATGCAACAACCTACACTGTAGTAATCTCATACCGTCCACAAAGATTGACATTAAAGACATTGACCCAACAGAACGATCATATCACTAGTGACATAAAACATTAGTAAGAACTTTTCTATGTCAGAGGACATCACTTAGCAACATCAGGCATGAAAGCTGAACACAGACTAGTCCTAAAATTTTGAAAAGTCATGCCGGATCTCCTAATCAGATGTTTTATAAGGTTAAATGTCAGTGAACTGTCAAGACTTTAAAAAGTGACTGCACCTCCTAATTGTAACAGAAACCGAGTGATCGCCACTGCATCGCTGTCCAGTTTATAAGGGAAATGTCACACTCCAGCCTCAGACACACTTATTTCACAGCGATAAACAACAGCTGTCTTCAGACAGCTTCTTCAGTGCCCCTTGGAGGAAACAGCAGGTCAAATTTGAAACTGTTCCAAATAAAACAGTACAGAAAAAGGCAAAAAAGTGAGGGGGGGGGAATAAAAACATGCATTAGAACGGTCTGAACTTTCCTTTTTTTCTTTTTTTTTATTGCACCTTTTCCCAGGGCTATTACCAGCATCAGATCTCCAACGACATCCAATGATGTATCTCAGAAGAAACCCTCCCGCACTCTGTGTCATGACAACCTGTCACCAAAATGCTGAGGGATGTGTAAGGGAAGGTTTCCTTTCAACCAGCCTTCATGGTTCAACCTTCCCACGCTGTTCTGCCTTGTCACCAGAGACGCTGGGACCTGAATCCCTGCACTCATCCAATTTGAAACAGGCATCAGTAATTAATTTCCACCGAGGGTTATAAACCCTTCCGAACCTATCTTTAGACCCTTCGTTGTAATGTTTTGGGAGACCACATGATCTTCAGGCAGCTGAAATAGCCATGATTCTTGCAACTCGACTGAACAGCAGTGATTTGCCCCCATGAGCAATGCGGTAGGACAGCTTCCTCCGCGCGCCTTTTGCTGCCTCGTGTGTGACTGATGCTGTCAGGCAGAGGAATGTTCCTCCTCGTACTTCAAGGAAAATTAAAGGGCTTTTACAGAGGATTTCAGCTCACCTCCCACACTAAGCTTCAAATTCTGAAATAAGCTCAACTTCTACAAATCAAGAGGAATCCAGATGGGGAGCTCGTTAAATAAGCACAATCTGAAGCTGAGGTGGGCTTATGGTTTTGAGGCTTTTTTTGGTTGGGTTTTTTTTTTTTTTTTGGTAAACGACTTCTATCACCAATTGCAAATTGACTGTCACAGGAACAGACAGGGTTCTTCTGCAAGGAGCAGGCCAGACATTTTGGGAATAGACATTATTTGTGCATTCTGCATTTTGCAATTCTTGATGTTTATGAGTTATTAGCCCAGTACTCTGAAAGATCTGTCATCCTCTCTTAGAAAAACATTAGAAGATGTTACATGTAATAACACATTATGCAAACAATCCCAGTCTGAGTACTTCTTGAGAACAATTTTCTTCTCCTGACATGAACTGAATTTTGTAAATGTGGCCATTTTCTTCTTTAAAATGCAAAGATCCTGCTGTTTTCCAAGAATATATATTCTAAGTCTTCCAAAGCTTAATGCTAGAATTATTCCACCAGGGTCCTGTAATGACTTAACATTATTTAATCATTTCCTGTCGGTTCTGACTTGTCTTCAGTGCAGTAAAAAAATTGCTTCTGTTCAGGAAGTCTCTTTCATTTCTTTTGATGTGATTGATTCAAAAAGTATTAAAGATTGAGGATTAAGAGTGCAGGAATAAGATATTCAGGGCCAGATTCTGATCTTTTTAGTCGTAGTAGTGAGTCCACTGATGTGAAGGTAACTCACATGGGGGAAGCATGTATTAGAGCAGGACCTGGACTCCACTGTTCCTCAGAAATCCTGTGACAGCATCCAGCACTCCCTGTCTCCATTGGAGGTTCTTCAGATTTCACCCTCCAACAGATCTATGAGGTGGTTTTGGCCTACTGAAGCTGAAGGTCGGTAAATTTAAATACATAAAGGAATTGTATTTGTTACATTCAAAATGATATTTGCAGCAAGGGTCCACCTACTGATTCTTCATCTGCTGTTGTGGATTTCTGTTTCTCCTTTTGAGCCCTAAGAGCGCCTACCAGGGCTTCAAACTTTCCTGAGACCTCCATGTTTAAGGGACGTTTAGATGCGGTACTGAGGGATATGGTGTAGGGGAGGACTTTGTAGAGTAGGGTAGATGGTTGGACTCAATGATCCCAAGGGGCTCTTCCAACCTGAATGATTCTATGATTCTATGATCTCTAGAAAGCTCTCTGTCTCAGGGTCTGTGTGAAATGATTGGCTCCAGATCCTTTGGCTCATATGTACTGCTTCTGCTCCCATGACCTGGAGCTTGTGTTACATCCAACAAAGGTCCAACAACGTGTCATTTGGTGGATGTCAATACAGGCAAAACATTAATAAGTAGTCAGGAAATGGGAAGCAGGCCCTTTTAAATACAGAATATAGCTCAAGAGCTGGCTCGCATCCAGTCTAACTTTTGCTTCCTCCAAACTGGTCTTCCTAGTCCTAGTGTGAAGCCTTTCTGTTCAGAGCTCCCAAGGGTTTCATCAAAGAATGACAGCATCCTTCTTCTAAAATCAGAAATGCAACTCCGGGTCCAACAGTCAGAGCTGGTCACCCTGTTCGGACTCACCTCATATATAATAGATACTTGTGTCTGTATTGGATCCACCGTCTCCTTAGAGAAGCAGATCATTTTGAAGCTTCTTTTAAAAGAGGACTGCCAACACCTTCCCATGTTTACTGAAATGTTTGGAGGCTTTCCAGCGTGGGTGGCAGCTCGATTGTGCTCGCTAGCAAGTCTTTTACAGAACTTGGCACCACTGCTACTAACATGCAGTGGTATGGAAGAAACATCAGTTAAATGTAATTCAGAAGCGCTGTAAATACTGTACCATGTTGTTTGTAAACAAGCCTCAGCAGGTAGAAAGTTTGGATTGGAAAAGTCATTCTAGGAAATGGGTCACCAGTGAGAAGACCTGGGGAGAAATAATGTTTCTGAGGGTTTCTTCTCTTTGAATGGGGGCCTCTTCCAGCCTGCAACTCCTCTCCGGTTCTCCAGAACGAAACGTTTTCCCTTCAGCTGTCCTTAATGCTCTCTTCACTTTCCCTGGCTGCTTTTATTCTCTGCTTTCCTCCAGTTCCATTTTTTTTGCCCCCTTTTCCCACCACCTGGCCACCTTACCACCATCTGCTCCCTCTGCTCTTGTTCCCCGGTCATGCCTCTTGTGGAAGTCTGAGCTGGACTTCGTCTCACATGGTCTCTGCTGAAAGATAGGGATCTGACCCAAAATCGTCCTCCATATGCCCTCTGTAAGCAACGGGGAGACAGGCATTCCCAGGCTCTTGGGCCACTTTATCAAGCTGCTGATTTTCAGAAAATTCCAGGGACTCCTACTTCCTTGGCAGATTTGATCAGAATTTCTTTGCGGAGAGAGTGAGGATAATGGACTGACAGAGAGAAGGATGCAGAAAAAGACAGGTAAGCAACGTGACTGCCTTTAGGCAAACCAGGCAAGAAAAATTTGGTTAAATTTTTTCCAAGCTACCCCTTACTCTGGATGTAAGCTAAAGCTCTACATTCACTGATAGTTCTTCATCCATACAGATACATCTATACTTTATATCTTCATCATCTCATATCTCAGCATTGCATGTATTTTTTTGCCTTTTTGACCTTGCAAGTCTCCTCTTTTTCTGGTAGACATCACAAACACTACTGCAAAGAAATGTTTTTCTTAACACTTTGAGTATGATTAATCTGCTCTTAACAGCCCTTCTCTCACTCTCCCTTCTCCAACACATGAAACACAAATTTCTTGAAGTCTCCTGCCTCTTCCCCATCCACCACTATTCCCTTCACTCAGATGTTCCAAATGCACATAGAGTTGATGACACTTAACACATTCACTCTGCTTTCAGTGGGGCACCTTCACCCTGCATCTTTCCACTGAACTCCTCAAAACCTTTCCGATACACCCAGTTCGGTGGGGGCTGCAATTTCCCACAACCTCGCTCAGGGCTCTGACTGTGTCCAGTTTTGGGAGCCAGAAGGGAGCAACAACAATGATCAGGTGTCTAAAAATCATGACCTGTGAGGAAACACGTACTAGTTGCTCAATGTGAGAGAAGGCTGATGGACGACAGGATGCAATTTATGTCAGGTTAGTGAAAAAGGACTGCTGCAACCAGCTCTCCACATTGACTGTGGAGACAACAAGATGTAACAGCCTACAATTTCAGCAAGGAGCACGTAGGAAAATTGGAACAGATTGCCTGGGAGGGCTGTGAAGACACCATCACTGAAGGTGTCTAAGGAAAGATCAGAAGTTTGTCAGAAGCAAAGCAGGTGTGTTTGATTCTGTGCCCAGAGGATGCGCTAAGTGCTCTCTTCATGTCTCTCCTACTTTATTACTCCATGACTCAAAGATAAACACCTGTTAAGTAACTTCATTGGGCTTCTTCAAATATCCCTATACAAACCTCATTCATCATAATCCCTGAGGAAAAAAGGACCAATGTTTATCATATAATGGTTTGGGTTGGAAGGGACCCTGCCCTGGGCAGGGACACCTCCCACCAGACCAGGTTGCTCCAAGCCCCATCCAGCCTGGCCTTGAACCCCTCCAGGGATGGGGAGACACAGCTTCTCTGGGCAACCTCTTCCAGTGTCTCACCATTCTCACAGTAAAGAATTTCTTCCTAAGAAAAAGGTCTTCAGAGCCTTCTCTTCTCCAGGCTGAACAACCCCAACTCTCTCAGCCTGTCCTCACAGCAGAGGGGCTCCAGCCCTCGGAGCATCTTCATGGCCTCCTCTGGCCCCGTTCCAACAGATCCATGTCCTTCCTGTGCTGAGGACTCCAGAGCTGGACACAGTCTCCAGGTGGGGTCTCCCCAGAGCTGAGCAGAGGGGCAGAATCCCCCCACCCTCACCTGGCTGGCCACGCTGCTGGGGATGCAGCCCAGGATGGGGTTGGCTTTCTGGGCTGTGAATGCATATTACCGGCTCATGTTAAGCTTGTTGTCCACCAACACCTCTTTGCTCTCATAAACTGTGCTCTTCTCTTACCTATTCAGGCATAATAACCCATACCGTTTGGATCACCTTTCTCTTATCAGCTCACTGACTGTACTGACTACATTAATAAACATAAAATCCCCAGCCCTACACCATACAGTACAAATGGCATTCAAGAAAGACAGCCATGAGTGGGACAGTAGGTCCTGTTGAACCCAGCCTCATACCCTTCCCGAAAGAGGGTACAGTGTAGTGCAGCAAGTCAGTTCCAAACCATCCCCCAAATGCACTCAGTAGTGCTTACTGTCCTGCAGGCAAGCCTGGGCTTATGGCAGCAAAGGTGTTCTTTGTATTTTTCATAGTGTCTTAACTATTCATTAGAGAAAATAAAATTTTATTGTCTAACATGATGCCCAAGTTCAAATTTTGTTGCTGGGCTATTTTTTCTATGAGTCGTTTGGGGGAAATTTCGGAAGAAGTAATTACCTTTTTTCCCCCTAATTTTATTTTTTTCCTTTGAAAATGCAGCATTAATAGCAGTGCCGTAGCAGTGAAGGACTTCTGTGCCCTCAAGCATTTCCATTTTTTCCAGCTACAGTCACCTGGTGCCATGCAAGACATTGCATCTCCCTAGAACTTCTGCCTGTTCTTAAAAAGTTTTTATTTTTCAGGCATATGACCAAAATGCTGCACCAAAAATGGAGTTGAGAAGAAAAATGTAGCTCACTGAAAGCTTTTTACCATTGAGAATAGGACACAGGCTTTTTGGGACATCTTCCATATTGGTATAGACGAAAGAAACTGAATAGCTCACAAATAATCTTCTTAACTGACATTTCTTTCAACACTAAAAGCTCCAGGACTACTATATTGGGTTTTTGGGAACAATCGAGGCTTTTTTTTTCTCTGGGCAAAGCTCTGCTGAAGGCTGTCTGGTGGGATGCAGTAAATTAAATAAACCCTCAGTTGCCTGGGATGTCAGAGGATGCCACACAACTTTAGCGCTGCGGTGGACTCCTGCAGACACCAAGCTGCTCGCTGGCAGCAGGGAGGTGGTCAGGAATCTCCAGCACTGCCTCTCTCTCCAGCAGAAGCTCTCTGATCACAGCCCCAGTATGGAGTTTATCCTCATCTCCCTCCTCCCGTGGCTGAGCCAGGTCCACTTGTCTCGTCTCATCTTTTGGTACATATAATCTCCAGCCTTCTGGTGTTGCTACTGGTTCTTCTACCCCATCCTTCCTTTTGTAATAATGAGATGATCTGGAAGAAGGGTGGCTTGGTCTGCCAACCAGCAATACTTACTGGGATGAAATGCAGTTTATCTCATAAAATCATAGAATTGATGGGATTAGAAGGGACCTTTCAGATCACTGAATCCAACCATCAACCCAACACTGAAAAAAACCATCACTAAACCGTATCTCTAAGCACTATGTCTGCCCGGCTTTTAAATACCGCCAGGAATGGTGAAAATCATACTACCAGGCATCAGAGTGTTAACTGAGACTCACTGGAAAGGAAATATGGCCAACTTTTCTCACAAAATAAGGGAAATTCAAGTATGTCCTCGTGATAAATACCTTAAACCAGAAAGGTTTTAATAAACTGTGTGAACAAGACAAAATCTAGGGCTTCTTGACTAACCCCTAACTGAATACTACTTAAAGCCCCCTCAGTTTTTTCTTACAATTAGTATGTTCTTATGAGTTTGAAAAAATTTGCAGAGAGGTTTCTGAATGAAGATTAGAGCCTTTTACATTTGCCTTAGAAATATTTCCTAAATTTGGGTTGAACAGGTATTTCCTTTCTTTCCAGAGAATCACAGAACCACTGAGGTTGGCAGGAACCCCCTGAGATAATTTTCTCCAACCCCTTCCTGTTCAGAGTCAGCTAATATATATGAGTATGAGCCTATAAATACTGAAAGGGTGGGTGTCAGCATGGGGCCAGTCTGTTTTCAGTGGTGCCCAGGGACAGGACAAGAGGAAATGGGCACAAACTGGAACGTAAGAAGTTCCACCTAAACATGAGGAGGAACTTCTTTCCTGTGAGGGTGGCAGAGCCCTGGAAGAGGCTGCCCAGAGAGGTGGTGGAGTCTCCTTCTCTGGAGACATTCAAACCCACCTGGATATGTTCCTGTGGGACCTGCTCTGGGTGACCCTGCTCCGGCAGGAGGTTGGAGTGGATGATCTCCAGAGGTCCCTTCCAACCCCACAGCATTCTGTGATTCTGTGATATTGTAAAAAAGGTTGTTTTTGACCATGTCCAGCTGGCGTTTGCGTATCTCCAGTATAGTACATAATATCTATTTTACTATTCTTTTCAGCCCTCCTTACCTGTCATTCCCTAGCTTAATTTTTTTAAATATGCATTTTTTTGCTTGGTAACACAAGTCAGTACAGGACTGCTCTGCTACAAGAGAGTCTTGTGAAGACTGGTTGACTGGGACTCCAACCAGCCTCTGACCAGTTCTTTCAGCCAGAGAGTCAGTGTTATGCCGAAATATATGTATTTCCCCTGTTTCTGAGCTATGGGTTTGATAGCCTGAATTGTTGCATAAGAGCTTTTATTGTCTCATGCTTAACTTGCAGAGCTCTACCATCCATCCCACAACCTACCCTAAGGTAATGTGTCCTTCTTAAATTCCTCTTATTTAATCTCAGTCTTGAGTATATCAGCGTATCTTTTACAGTTTAGACACAACATTTCTACGCTAAAGATAAGATTTCAAATGAATAATATAATGAAAGCAAATTTTTCAGTGACTCAAAATATCCAAGGGCCAAGTAAACCTTTATTGCTTCCATTAGGTGTCAGATAATCTTAGTCATCTCTTCTTCGGGAAGAAATACTTCAGCTGGATACGGGATGCCCACAAACAGCTTCATTTTATTAAAAGAGAGGAATTGTATCCAGTCATGGCACCAACATTAAAACATGTATATTGATCTCACCAGAAGGCCCAAGAAAGTCCTTGGACATCTTTTATTTGGATTCAGTTGATTTGGGAACCAGGTCTTAATGAATGAAAAGAGGTTTTTTTATAATTTGTTACAGTGGTTTCCAACTCTGAATGTGTGTTTTCTGCACCACTTTGTCATTTCAGTTAAATTAGTGAATGGATTCCAGTTAAATTAGAGAATAAATCTAACTTCAAGTATACAGCAAAACCCATTTCATATTACAGAAAGCACGAAGTCTCCCCTGAAGACCTTCACATAATTATTGTGGATTTCAATTACAAAACAATTCAAACAACTGTAGGGATTGTTTTATAAGGGAAAATTTAAAAGAGTAAATAGGGTTGGCTTGGCCAAACACAGACTAAGTTATTTGTCTTTCAAGCACTTCCACAGGAGAAAAATACTTAATGAGGATTAGAATGAAATGCGTGCTCCGGCACTTGCAGGTTTGGATCTCAGGATCTAATCCTGCAATTTTTTTATGCAAGTATTCTCAACATAATCAGTAAAAATACTTCCTACTTCAGAAACATGTTCCCTAGGAAAAAAAAAAAAAAGAAATGGTAACAGCAAACAAATACTGATGGTTTTGGGAACAACAACGTGGAAGAGGATTTTTAAGAGCTCATGACTAAAGATTGTGAATAATATTTGATGCACAACAGAATAATTAAGTAAACATTTAAGTAGGGATGAAGTCCCTACTTAGGGGGGAGCTGTGCAATCATAGTCCTGACCTCATTCTAGATTATATGACATTTCAATTGTACAACAGTTGTCACATTTTCTGCTGTTGGTGGTTCCTTTAGAAGCAATGTTATAGTCCAGTGCTAATTCAGTAAAAAAGACTGAAGTTTTAATGGCAATATATAAATCAAATATGTAATCTGAGGTTTAACAGTAAAGAACTGCTTAAATTTTTTCTGTTCAAAAAAAAGTATGAGGATCTATGGCATCTGACTGATGTTATGTGAACATCTGTGTTCAGAGACTGGAATTCTATCACGGACAATCCCTTGGCAAAGAAAAGGCAAGTTCCAGGTAATAAGCTTTTCTTACTCTTCTAATGTCTGCTTAATAATAGATGGTAATACTTTTTGCCTAAACTGAAAAAGCAGAAAAGGACAAAAGCTGAATTCTGTTCATGCCAGATCAATGTATAAGGAAGTTTTGAAGCCTACGTAATGCCTTTTGTTTGACCTCCTGTTTTTGACTGCAGAAAATTATGATCACAAAGGAGACAGAACAGACTGACTGAGCGGGCTAAACTGAAGGTCTCTAATGTATGCACAGAAATAGCCTGTATATATGTAAAAAGCACCTACGTACATACATAAAGCTTTATTCAGGTTTCCTGCATCAGTGTTGACTTCACTGAGCCCTAAAAATAGCCTTGCAAAAGCTTTCTCCTTACAGGAACATAAACAATACTATGACTGTTCCGTTACGGGCAGTGGTGGGCTGGTGAGCTTGTAGAAGTCTAAAAGCAACTGATGTGGCCTTTGAAATCCTTGACTCTAAAGAACCTAAAACCAATAATTAATTTAAGAAGTGCTTATCTTAAGAAAAACCAATAAACAGTCCTTTAACCCTTAGAACACTGGAGCTTTCCAGGCTGCCAACAAAATCACTGCTTTGGAAAATATATGTTGACATCTACACTACATACTTACTCTCCAAAGGGTTACTTTAAGTATTATTAAGCAAAACTGTCAGTTTGAATGATTGCAGCGTTAACAAACAGGTTCTCCTTGGCAGCCGGGAAGCCTTATATTTCATGCCAAGATGACATCTGCCATTTATAATTGCTTGAAAAAGACAAAGAATCTCCACTACAGTGCTGTAAACTCATGTCTTTTATCTTTTATTCTGATATCCTGTGCTTTGAGTTTCAGAGCTATTTACTTTTAATACATACAGAAAGAACTAAGCCTAGACATGACAAAGATAGACCTTGGCAAGGTGACCGTGACATTTGGTGCTTGCTCTTTTGCTACCATTTGCAGCATTATTTAGGCACAAAAAACTCTCACGATGGAAACCCTCCATCGGAAATGATGTCTTCCAGCCAACACAATGCCCCAATGAGCACTGCCTTAGTATATTGGCAACATAGCCATGATCTAACAACCTCTGACAATGCATGCAAGAGCATCTTGTTTTCCATTTGATTTCGGTTAATCAGGAACAACTCACAAAAATAAATAATTTGGCTTCAAGCTATTCTAGCAAATTAAAAAGAGAAAGATCTTACCCATTAGGAATAAGTGCTGTGTCTACAGGAAGTGGAACAAAAGGAAACCTCTCCTTTAAAATGCATTATGTATTGATGTCTGTGTTCACACCAGCTTTGGAGGTCTCTACAGCACTGGTAAGAGCTCACCCAAGCACAAATCAGAGAAGCCTCAGTTGCTTTCTTTCACGCTCACATCTGCCATTAGGTATGAGCATAGTCAACACATACAGTCCTGTGCATGTGGCCTTTATGTCCCCTGCCTGTTCTTGCTGTGCAGCTGCCTTGCAACCCAAAAGAAGGGTTCTGCCATTTTTTTGGCCATGCACAGATCTTCCTCCATGCTATATAGCCCAGAGGAAGACATTTATTGTGAAAGATCACAGTGGAGCACTTACCCTGGTTCCCTCTATGCTACAGACGTATATGATAAAATGATAAATTCACACTACTTGTCCTAAGAAGTCTTTGACCCAAACTAGAACACATAAGTATATGACAGAAATCCATCCATAATACCTATTTTCATGTAACTTTGATGAATAACTGTGCATTAAATATATAATTTCATCCTGGGTTTCTCTATAGTTGCTCGGCTGAAGTTCTCCTCACACCTTTCTCTGCTCTGTTGTGCAAGGTTTCTTTGCAATTAAAAACCCTTCCCAGGAGGTCAGTGTGATCCCAGGCAGTGTGACCATGTCTGAAGCTCTGCTCCATCACGCAGCAGGTTGTTTGTGGCATGAACAAGGATGAAGGACATGAGGGATAAAAGCCTTGCCTGTTGGACCCTAACACTTTGAGGGGCTGTTTAGAAAGGTGGTTTTCACAACTATTTTGCACAACCCCTATTTGATAGGGGTTTTTCTGCACCAAGAAAACTGGGCGTATGAACGAATGAGCTCAGTATTGACTGTCACTATGTGTTATTACATATCTGCCTACCTGAAACAGTTGGGCTGCAGGAGGAAACGGTGATAAATTACGTTCTGGGTGCTCAGATCTGGGGATTGCTCCCCAGCAGAGGTTTAGGTGTGGGGCTGCGTCTGAAGAGGTAGACAGCTACCACAAAGGCAGCTGCGACCATTTCATTTTTATTCAGTTCAGCGGTTGCTTTTAACAGAAAGCGTATTAGCTAATTTACAAAAAGCAGGGGTAATCCTGCTTCCCATGACTGCAATTTTGGTTTGGAATTACCCTAAAAAGCACCCCCGGACTGCCTTTTTGTCTAGGGTTTTTAATTTAATTATAAGATCTGAGACCTGCTGAACTTTCCTGTAGCTTCCATACCGATGATAATTCATTTCTATTCCTGCTCACTTCCCCAACAACACTGGATGTGTGACTGTGAGATCTACAGTTGCTGGAAGCTTGTACACAGCCTGAATTCTCATAAAATAATAACAACAAATGAAAAATGCAATAAAAGACATGACATGGCTTTTAGTAGCTAAATCTAATTTATAATCCAAAAGCTTCCTTTAATATAAAATGTCATCACAGTAAAGTCATGGTTATAAAGCTAATGGCAAGTGCAGTGAATGAAAGAGAATCTAGAGACGTATTGTTTAGATCATGCCAGTCACTTATTCTCCCCATAGAACTATAGTACAAAATAAAATAACTATGTGCCTTAGTTTTGCTCCTGACATGGAAAATTAAAATGAAGGGAGATTTAAAAGGTGGATTATTGGCTTCCATTTTTTGTGGAAGTTCACATTGGTGCTAGCAAGAGGAGGGATTCAGCTTGGTACCAGCTCACATCCTGAAGAGCTACCACAGCCACTGGAAGACGGGAGCTTCAATCCACAACTTCCTTCCACAGGCACAGCTCTAGCATTCCAAATTCCTGGGAAGTGAAATGTAAATTTTGGAAAACTCCCCAACAGCAACATGCTTTCCCCTTCTCTCAAGAAGTTGGCCCTAAGCAGACCATAGCATACGTGTTTGCTAAGTATTACGTTGTGATCATCTCAATTGGAGGCTGAGTGAGAATTAAATAGAAGCTCTAGCCCTGAACTATTGAGATGTGAACTCTAGGAGGATGAAAAGAAACATTTAAAAGCAGAGAGGGTACCTTGGCTCAGAGGTAAACATCAGTCTATCATTTTTGCTTTGGATTTCAGACTGACCACTGTGAACCATGAGATCCTGCTTCCCGACTGCTTCTGTTAGTCTCATATCATAAATATCCTAAGCCGATGGAAGCAGATGTTCAATTTTACACAGAGGTCACATATAGTTTCCCATATAGTTCTTGTCTGCAAAGCAAAATAATCTGATTTGTTATATAAACAGAATCACATTTTATTGCAGTGTTTTCCTGTCACATAACCACAGCTCAGGTATGTAAGAAGTTGAAAGTTATCTGTCCAAGACATATATGGCAATGAGATCAGGGCTATAAATATGACCTTGTGACACCAGCCAATCTTTTGGAAGCCCCCATGGAACGGGGAAGTAGCGATGAACTTCAGGAAACAGCATTACAAAGCAGGGTTGCAGAAAGCAAACATAAACAAGGGAGAACATTGTATTTTAAAGCCATGGACTGTCCTTTTTCTTGGTAGGTTAGCTGCAATAATCCCCAACAAAAAATGCCCTGAATAACAAATGTGAAGGATTGGATGGTACATGGAGTATATGTAATAGGGAGGGGGTGGAGATGCAATTACCGATAACTACTCTGAGACTGTACAGAATGCAGAGCGTAGGCTATTTGGGCACCTTGCCATGATTCTGAGTTAGCACTAAAGTTTTGCGAGTAAACCATGACAACCACTGTTTTTATTAGGTTCAGCAATGGAAAGGCATCAGCTTGCCACACAGCATTAGGATGCAGAGCGCTTGAAAATCGGGCTGTTGAGGGTGCAGCATGAGGGTGGGATGAAATGGCCAGAATTGGTGCTACAGGAAAGGAGGCTGGAACACCCTCAGAGGATGTTTAAAGCACTGGTCAAGTTTCGTGAGTGAGAAACGTTCATTTGGTCCCACCTCAAGCTCCGACTTTGCACCATAAAATCACAGAATTATAGAATCGTAGAATGTGTCGGGTTGGAAACAACCTTTAAAGGTCATCTAGTCCAACCCCCTTGCAGTAAGCAGGGACATCTTTAACTAGATCAGGCTGCTCAGAGCCTCATCAAGCCTGACCTTGAATGTCTCTAGGGATGAGGCCTCCACCATCTCTCTGGGTAACCTGTTCCAGTGTCTCACCACCTCCATTGTAAAGAACTTCTTCCTGATGTCTGACCTAAACCTACCCTGCTCTAGTTTAAAACCATTACCCCTCGTTTTATCGATACATGCCCTTGCAAACAGTCCCTCCCCATCTCTCCTGGAGCCCCCCTTTGGGGACTGGAAGGGGCTTTAAGGTCTCCCCGGAGCCTTCTCTTCTCCAGGCTGAACCCCCCCAACTCTCTCAGCCTGTCCTCACAGCAGAGGGGCTCCAGCCCTCTGAGCATCTTCGTGGCCTCTGTTGGACCCGTTCCAACAGGTCCATGTCCTTCCTGTGCTGAGGACTCCACAGCTGGACGTAGTGCTCCAGGTGGGGTCTTATGAGGGCAGAGTAGAGGGATAGAATCACCTTCCTCGCCCTGCTGACCACGCTACTTTTGATGCAGCCTGGGATGCAATTGGCTTTCTGGACTACGAATGCACACTGTTAGCTCACGTCCAGCTTCATGTCCAACACCTGCAACTCCTACCCTGGCAGCATAGCACCTCCTTTCTCCTGGGGGCATCTACACACAACCAGAACTGAGTGGCCCAACCAAGCTGCCCCAGGGAGATCAGGCTGGGGACAAAAGTGTCTACAGCCCCACCAGGACCCCTGGGCACTGCACTGGGGCTCCACCTTCAGGAGCACCAGCATTGACTGTGCTCCTGTAATTCATTCTCCGGTGTGTGATACCATGAGAAGGGATCCGGGGAGGCTGTATCTTGTAACCCAATGCAAGGGCATCTCCATTTTGTGTCCTTCATGTCTCCTCTTCACCCTGCTCCCCAATGAGAACTCAGGGAAGTTCATGCAGCTTCGTTACTGGGTAACTTAAAGCACTTGCAGAGTTTCCAGCTGGCCTGGAGTAAGTAGCCTGAACCATAGAATCATAGAATCATAGAATTGTCCAGGCCGGAAGGGACCTCCAAAGGTCATCTAGTCCGACCTCCCCGCAGTCAGCAGGGACACNCCCAACTAGACCAGGTTGCCCAGGGCCTCATCGAGCCTCACCTTGAATATCTCCAGGGAAGGGGCCTCAACCACCTCCCTGGGCAACCTGTTCCAGTGCTCCACCACCCTCACAGTGAAGAACCCTCTCCTAATCTCCAGTCTAAATCTGCTCCCCTCCAGCTTAAAGTTATTGCCCCTCATCCTGTCACTACAGGCCTTTGTAAACAGGCTCTCCCCAGCCTTCCTGTAGGCCCCCCTCAGGTACTGGAAGGCCTGTACCATTTTCACTCCTTACTTGTTGGACATGAACGGGTTCTTATTTCCTATGGAGAAAGCCAAATTCTCACAAGAAAAACTAGTGACAGTAAGTTGCGGAGTTAAATATTTCTCACTGAACCATGCACAAATTAGAAAGTACAGCACCAGTCTCATATGAAATACTCAGTAAGCCATATCGTGATGGGAGTTTAATTAGCATATATTCAGCTGACTACCTGCCTACTGTACAGGAACGGACCCTCTTCAGTTGCGTTGATGAGGACAAAATTCCCCAATTAAATGACTGTTCCAATTAGGAGCTGAAAAAAAATTAGCCCCCACAAGCAAAGTAATGACCAGGCAACATACCATGTTGGGGGAGGGTGACCAAAGATGACCCAGTGATTTTTATAAGCAATATCAAATTCTTGAAAGTTTCTGCAATGCAGGAGACAATGGCTCACCTAGGACAAAAGATGAAATATTGCTCCCACTCACTCTACTTCAAAACACCTTGGTAGTTCTTTCCAAGTAATAAAGTCAACCTATCCTTGCAGCAGGGGATAGCTAAATGCCCTCCAGCTCCGTTTCTGAATATGATAGCGCTTCCCAAGGGAAGGAGATAGATACTGTCAATCTGTATTTCTGCAGTTCCCCAGACTGAGACGTGCCAGATAGGCTGCTCTAACAGCTTGCTATCACAAAAGCAGAGTCCCAGTGAACTCTTTTCCCACTTGTTCTGCTCCTGATGGCAGGCTTCTGCTATTTCTCTTTACAAAGTCTGCAAGCCGATTTCATTCATCATTTTTGGAGGAAACTAGAAAAATGGGGCTAAAGAAAATTAACAGTTTTCTTCCAGGCCAGGTAGTTGAGTACACTCTCTGTAAGGTCTGATGAGGGCTATAACAGAAAAAGCAGGATCGTGTGGCCGGGCAGAGGGATGGAAGAGGAGGGGAAAAGGGTCAGGTAAATGGGATTGCCCCTTTCAGCAGCAGCCAGATGCCATCCGCACGGATGCCATCAGGCCTCAAGCTACACATTCATAGCATCATAGAATCATAGAATGGTTTGGGTTCTAAGGGACCTTAAAGATCACTGAGTTCCAACACCCTGCCCCGGGCAGAGACACCTCCCACCAGACCAGGTTGCTCCAAGCCCCATCCAGCCTGGCCTTGAACCCCTCCAGGGATGGGGCAGCCACAGCTTCTCTGGGCGTTCTCAGCATCTTTTCAGCTGATAGCTCTGTTCCTGCAGTGCAGCAGGACTGAAAACCTGCAGCAATTACTGGCTTCAAGTGTTCCCACTGACCAGAGGACTGCTAACTACCTTTAATTGCTGGCGGAAGTTCAATTGCCAGTAATTCCTGAGCAGAGGACCACGACAAGATATCTGAAATGGTAGCTGCAGATGGCTTCACCCCGTCATTCTGGTGGAGGGCGAACCGCTGCTCATTCAGGTGGTCGTGCATGTGAGTGCCAAAAGAGGTTTATGTTTAAGTTTGGGAAATACACTGTATTTCAGGCTCTCAAGCACTCGTGGCTCTAAGGCACAGAGGCGAAGTCAGCGCTGGCATTCAGCACACTCGGTACAGCCACTTTTTATTTCATGTCTTGCTTGAAATAAGCAATTTGCAGCCAAGCCATGCACACAGCGATAAAGCCTTGTAAAAATGACTTGAAGCCCAGCTGATTCATTCAGTTGCTTTATGGGGCCAGGGAAGCCGTATCAGCCAAGTCCGGCAGTTTATGCTGCAGAAGCACTCAAAGGAAAGAGCTTGGGAAGAATCCACCCTGGAGAGGAATGAGTTGTGTCATCTCCTTGCCTGCAGGCAGTGAAGCGAATGGCATCGACTCCAGTTATTTCTAAGGACTCTGGCAATTTTTATCAGGATGCCAGTTCCATGCATCCCTTTGTGTGCGCTGTGAAGTCTTCAGGGTGACATGTTTGTAATCGGCTTCTTGCCAAATAACCCCAGCACTGAGATTACTGAGCATATACTGTGTACGTACACCTCATTCAGGGGTTTTCTTAGATTACAAAGGATCTTATCATCTCATCTTAGGAAAAGAACAGATATCCCACCTGAAAAGATAACTCCGCTGCTTTTCATTTCGTAGTTTGGAAGGTGCAGTCAAGTTATCACTTTGCTACTTAGAACAAACACTATGAAACATAAATACTCACCCTAGTTCTGGACTGGAAAGATCAAACAAAGGCATCATCCAACTTTCATTGAAGAGCATAATTCCTATTGACTCATCCATTATAAATGAGGAAATTAAGCCCAGTTAAAATCAAGTAATAAAATTAAGAACACAAATAATTGGTTTAAGGGCATGGGTAAAATTTTAAACTGTCATTAAGAATATGGTTTCCACCCAGAAGGCCAATTCCACTTGTTCAGCTGGGGGCCAAACTCAAAAATGCAGCAACTACACGATTTTTAGGAAAAGATAAACCCAGCAACAACTTCACATGGTGAAGAGACAAAATAAGGACTGCCATGTAGTCAAATTTCGCCAGATCCAAGAATGGCTCTCATTTAACATTAAGTAAGGTCAGACGCATTCTGAAATGTCAGGTCTTCCCCTCCCAGAACAGACAAATAAGTGTAATAGTGCACACTTCTCTTAATCAGGATGTGCGTAATCAGGATCGCGCCTTATTAGGATACATCCCAGAGAACCTGTTTAGCTTAATGATAGTGAACGGTAATGACAACTGCTTAACTGGGATAGTATTAGCAAAAATTTCACTTAATGGGATACATGCAGATTGTGTCAGGGGGTTAAGTGGTGTTTAACTAAGTGTGAAATTCTAAGCCCATGTCCCTTAATAAAGAAATTGTCGAATAATAATTAAAAGAAACTGAAATGAACTGTAATGAATGAAATTTGTAGTCAGGTATTTACAGACAGCACTAGAGTGCCATGTACACAAAAAAATGTACATCAGAAAAATAACTTAGTTTTTCCTTCCTGAACAGATTGCTATTTTTCAACTGTTTTCATTATTTGAAGTAATTGACAGACAGTTTTGCAAAACAACTCTTTAGCTGAGGCTAAGCTGAAGCAAGGCAGGGGTCAGCTCTGCTACATGCAAATGACTTCACCTGGATAAAGAGACCAAATGAGAGGCTGATGTTCTTTGGATGGATGTACATAATGCAGAATTGCGTTCACAAGGAGAAAATCTGATACATAAATTTCATTACGTGATGATGCACTCCAATATTGGCTTTAGACTTAAAGTCCAGTGAATATTTGTCAGTAAATCCATTCGCCAAGAACCCTCGTGATGGGAAATAAGCAGCGCTGCACTGGCAGGCAAGAGGTATCGTATTTTACACTTCAGCAGCATTTCACAGAAAATTCCTTCTAATATTAACTCAGGGTTCACTGCTACATCATGACTGAGGTAATGGGGGACAGCAGATCAAGTACGTGTCTCCCCCCTACCCTCATCCAGGAGAAGGACCTGTAGCTGCTTCCAGTCTCATCACACGTGGGTGTGAGGTATCATCACCCCTGGTATAAAGCCATTCCTGAGCATGCCCCTGAGCCAGGCCACCCACCAAATGGGCAGAAAGTCATCAACAAACTGTGCCCCCTGCATCTGGGTAGTGATCCTCATGGGGAAGTGGTAACTGAGTCCTTCCTCCCAGCTAACATAAAATTTATACAGCTTGGCATCCTTCAGACTTCTTCTTTTATGGCTGCTTCAAATCAGGACAGCTTAATGAGGGACAACAAATGGTTGATAGGTGTTCTCATTAATGAAAATTTACTATACTATTTCTACTGTGGCATACCTTGATTTGGTATTTTGGAAAAAGTTGGCATTTAAGATCAGCTGCCGAGTTAAAGACTCTACGGATTCCCCGGCAAACTGCCCAGATTAATATTACTGGGCTGTGTGGGGGATAGCTTGCGAAGTATGCGGTCCAAATATTTCTCAGCTGAAGTTTGCTGTTCTGCCTGTACGACTGCTCCCATCCACTTGAGAAGCACTTCCATGTCGTACAATTAGATGCATAGTATAATGCAGAATCAATTTACACAGGTGAAAGCATATTATTGGGGACTAAATTCTGTATTTGCTGGGGTTTTTGCTAGTAGAGTTCCAATGCTCAAGGAAAAACACCCCCAAACATCACGGGGACTCGTAGAGGGGCTACGCTCTACTCAAGCATCTGTCATGAGACATTGCTTCCCCTCCCTAACTGAATGACCAAACATATCTATGCAATATCAGGCTTGGACAAATTACCTTTTAAACAACAACATATATATATGCACACTGTTTTTTTATTTATTTATTTTTTTAATTCTACGAGCATCTTTTGATGAAGAAGGATTTCTAGTAAAAAGTAAATAACACAATTATTAATGCTACTGAAGCAAACAAAAGAGGTTTGCTTTTTATTTTTAGGGCTTTTCTAAATGAATCTTGAAAGTGAGTTTTCTAATAAGGTGTCATCACTTTATATGCCTCAGTCAATATCATTAGCAAAGTAGATTGCAACATTATTTATTCACATTTACTTGGATGGGTCCAAAAACGCACAGTCTTTATTATAAAATTCATTTTCACTGATGAATTTGCAGGTTTATGTCAATGCAAATAAAATGTTGGCTGCTGCGAATCACTCCTATTTTTATCCTTAAATGGGTAAAAATATGTAGATGAGGTAAAACTGTTTCATTCCAAATCCATCCAAGCCCAATTATTTTATGTAGACTTTCTGATGCTATCAAAATATAATAAAATTATGTCTAATGATAAACGTATAAATATATAAATATAAATTATGAAATATATCAAATTATAGCACTGTACAATTGAATAATTTTTGATAATGATATATCACCGATATTATGCTGCTTTGAGATAAATAAGTAAAGCAATATTGCTGCTCTCATTTATTTGCTTGTTCTTATGTTTTGTTCAGAAAGAAATTGTTTTCTTTATGCATTTCATTCTGGTTCAGAACTTGATAAATTACACTTGATTTGTCTGATTGTCTCTTCAAACTGTACGGCAGCGGAGTTATTTCTGATTTACCAAGCGGAAAAGCAAGCCTGAACATTTTTTAAAGAGACATGATGAAAAGGTCTCGCTGTGGAACTACTCATGCAGCAGGAGATCTGGATGTGGCCCATTCATCACCAGGCATTATTTGTCCCTCTGTGCTCTGACACTCCGTGGATTTGAGTTTTGTGATAGTCCTAGATATGAACATATTGAGCCTCTGACACAAAGCCTGTCTCTTTAGTGGGCAGTTGTAAAGACTAAGGCTAATAGCTCTGGAGTCTCCAGCTCCCAGTGTTAGCTGGGATAGCAGGCAGCACAAAAGTGGGAGCTCCTCCAGGAATGAAATGCATTTACTATGCAAAAAACATAAATTATGTATGTGAAAAGCAATGCGGATAATAGAACATTATTGCATAAAATAATAATTCACTGCAAACAAACTTGTGAATCCATGTGAATGCAATCGTTCTTTCTCCTGTATTCGTTGCATTTTATTGGCCTGAACAAGACAAGAGCGGTGCCAATTTTTTTGGCGTTACTGTACACAGAGCATCTTCAAAAGCATGTAGATACTTTCACACCACCACAGTCATCTATAGGTCTACAGAATTGAATAAAATGTCACTCCAACAATCAGCTCTGGCATGACTGCACATTGCAACCTGACTTTCTGAAGTCCAAAAATCTCAGCAGACTGACTCGGTCTGTCTGATTCTCAGAATCACAGAATCTTCTAGGTTGGAAGGGACCTTAAAGATCATCTTGTCCAACCATCAACTGCATTCCACAAGAACAGGACTTCTGAAGCCGCTGGTGGGATAAATACAGTAGGTCACAGTCGAACCATGGTTAACCCTGTGGATTATTCAAGCATTCAGTCTATTTTCCCATGACATTTCCTATTGTCATGAGCTTCCCCAATGAAGCAAAAAAGATACGTCTCTTTCTGCTTACACACTTCTGAGGAGTATCTTGAACCGCATCTGGGAAAAGAAGCACAACCCCCAAACCAAAGAGGAGACAGGAAGGATGTAAAGGCACGCACATCGCAGGTGTGCAGGCTCCGGAGCTTCATAATCTACCAGGGTTCTCCTCCACGCTGGTAATCTTTGTTATGTGTTGGCTGCGTTGCCCAATCCGGGGATAAGCCAGCCCTAAGACTGCGCCTGCGGAGGGAGGCACTGCTGGGGTGGCAGGGGGAGAGGGGGGGATCGTAAAGTCTGATTAAGTGATCTGCCGCTGGCGAAGTCCTTCAGTGACCTGCCGGCTATTTCTGTGTCTAAGTCATTTGTGAAACAGCCCCAGCATGTGATGTCCTTGCTGACGCATGCACACACCGACTGGGCAAGGTGGCCACCGGCTTTTAGCTTACAGCCAGGTAAAAAGCCTACGCACACCCATGTCCTCTCAGTTATTTCTAATCCAAGGGCTGAAAAGTTGAAAACTTGAGGTTAGATTGCAATGGAAGTTTCATTAACAAAAAAAAAAAACCCAAAGCAAAACCAAAACAAAACAAAAAAGTAAAAGAAGAGAAAGAAGAAAAGGAAAATTAAAGAGATTTCAAACTAGCTTTCAGATTCTTTAATTAATTTGAAATGATTTCCTTCCCGCAGCAAAACTGTCAGCCCATTTCAGAGAACCAAACAGGCTTCAAACACTGCACTCAATCTCTCTGCTTTCTTCTGTATATTTGGGGAAGGACTCTTTATCAGGGAATGTAGTGATAGGATGAGGGGCAATGGTTTTAAATTGAAAGAGGGGAGATTTAGATTAGATGTTAGAAAGAAATTCTTTGTTGTGAGGGTGGTGAGACACTGGAAGAGGTTGCCCAGAGAAGCTGTGGCTGCCCCATCCCTGGAGGGGTTCAAGGCCAGGCTGGATGGGGCTTGGAGCAACCTGGTCTGGTGGGAGGTGTCCCTGCCCAGGGCAGGGGGTTGGAACTGGATGATCTTTAAGGTCCCTTCTAACTCTAACCATCCTATGATTCTATGATTTTATAGAAATAGACTGAAAAAAATCACCTAAGATGTCCATATTTCTATGAGGAAGGTGTTTCAGGAAGGAGAGGTCAAAAAAAGCAGTTAATGACAACTTTTGTCAGCGCTACACCAATATTCTTTCCTTTCATTCTCAGAAATGTGATCTCTTGCGATTCAGTAGCTTGCACTGCTTCATCTTCTCTTTGTGAAGTATTTATCTATTTCGGTATCAGAGCTGGAGTGCTGTTAGACGTAATTAAAGCAGGACCTGAACATACAGAGTCATTCTTTAATGAAGATTCTCACACTTGAAAGTACTGACATGAATTTTTCCTTTGGAGAAAGGGAAAATGAATGAATTTCTTGAGTGTTTTTAATTATGTAATGAGATTAACATGATTCATTAAAAAAAAAAAAAAAGAAAAGAAAGTACTACTTAAGTCACTAGACTGACCAGAAAACCTTCCCAGAAAAGACGAGCAGGCTGCTTTTCATTATTCACTGCGTTCTTGTGCCTGATACCTATCTCTGTGCCTTACACAATTCAGCAGTAATTATGCTCCCCATTGTTCATTAGGTTGGGGGCTTCCTTATGACGACAATGCCAAAAGCACATGTTGATTACACTGTGCTGATGTCATCCACGTTTCAGCCTGCCAGAACCTCTGGCTGAGATGGGCAGCAATAAGGGGGGCGGTGATGGCTGTAAGCAGTAGGGTTGGCCTAGGAACCCATATTTAAAATCCTTCCTCGTGGTATAACCTGGTGGGCAAAATAAATACCCTTGTGAGACAGCACGATGGAGAAAAAACATGATCCCTCGTGCTGTTTTGCTTTGGCACATTGTAGCTGTGGCTTTTTTTGTACTTTATTATAGATACTGCTTGTTACCGGCTTTTGTGAAGCCTCTTGTAACCTTTGGAAAGGGTGAGGGGAATCCTTCGCCATTGGATGATCTCATATTCCACATTGTCTACACTCAGGTGGGATTAGATTTGGTGAATTTCTGGGAATTGCTAAAATGGGAAAACCATTTATTTCTTTGTCAGTACCATTGTAAGATAGGTCTCATGCTTAATCCCTTTCGATGCAATCTCCAAGCACTGTAAGGTAGTTGGGGACACACATCCAATATTTCTAGGTACAAAATCAGAGGTGGTGGAACGTCTGATTCTGAAATTTTAACTTTAAACACAAAACACCTACATGTTGCTACTCTTTTGGGACAATAAAAGGCTCATCTTTGTCACCATTCTGCCCCTCACATCAGTAGAAACCCTGTCTCTCTCAGAGTACTGAGAAGACTTCTCTTGCAACAATCACAAGGCCAATTCGAAATAAAGGAAATACACTATCGACATTAAGCTCATATCAGGATAAAAGCATCAATGCAGCTAGGATTATGATGAACACACTTTTTTTATAAATGAGACCTGAGCTGCTTCTTGACCTCCTGAGATCTGGTCTCGCTCAGACTAATATGGGAATAGACATAACTTGACATAACTGGCTGTAGACCAAGTGCCCCCTGAACTGAAGAGCGTGGTCATTAGGAGGGCAGTAAGATATTCTGTAGGACACCAAGCCAGAGTGGATAGAAACTACATCTTATCCTAGAGAGTGTTAATGACACTTGTTATGAGACTTTTCTTATTACACATCTGTCAATAATTTCATACTGCAGAAAGCTCTAGGTATTTTGGAAAGTGAAATGAGGGCTGGGAGACAAGCAAAACTAACCTCTTCAGCCTCTGCTTCTCTGTTTGCTTTAATGGAGTATGTTGAGCAGCTCATTTCAAGCACTGAGGGTAAAAATGAAACAAGGTACAACATCAGCTACAATACAATTAATTGCTTCTTTCTGTGCCCCCAAACACATTGTCCTCACACCTGGAGGGTGTTATGGAGAATCCAGACACCTGGAGCCAGATTCCTCAATTCTGGCTGCTCTGTTATATAGTGGCTATGGCTAGAAAACACCTCCTTCCAAGTAAGCTCCTCTGCACAATAATTATTGCTCCTGCAAGTTTCTGTGCAGTCTGCCATGATGGCAGACTGATATGTTAAAAAAACAGTGTTACCCACAGTGTCACACAAACACCTGATCAACATGGCAAGCCGTGACACAATTCAATTGATTTTCTGTAGAGCGCACCCTGAAGAATTAATTAGATACACAAATGCCATCAACAATTGCTTAAATTAGTTGCAGTCCTAATTTTCTGCACACCAACAGAAAATGTATTCAAGACAGTGAATGACTATTACGTCTTCTGGTATCTACCATAGTGCCAGCAATCATTCTCAGTTTGATTTTTATGTAACTATGAAGGGTAATCCTATAGGCTCCTATAGTGGTTGAGTATGAACTCATGCCAAGCGCTCCTTGACTAAGGAGGGCAGATCTGAGGGCAGATCGCCCAGAAAGATCAGTCAGAAATGAGGGAAGGGTTAGGTGCCAGGCTGTAAAAAAAGCTGAAATTGGTATTTCTAGCAATCACTTTTTAAAAAAAAAAAGTGAATGCCTTCATGGTCTGTCTCCCACCTAATGCTGCGACTTTGGATTCACCACCTGCACAAGAAAATATCCATAACCCATATTCCAGATATTTCAGTTTGTGGACATCACTGTCTCAGAATACTTTTAACCACGCTGAAAATAGTGGCACCACCAAATCAGGCTACTTTATCTAGAAAACAAACCCTATATCTGAGTTCGGCCATATTTTTCCTTGCTAGTGGGTTCCAGGTCTATGAGGCACATGCAGCTGAAGGAGACAGAGCTGGGGAAAAATTATGGTAATCCATTTCACGGAATACTAGTCCTCTGAAGAGTATGCACCTAGTTGTCTAGGCTTTTGTATAATCAATGGTGATACTTCCAAAAGGCATTTCAACCCCATTTCTGAAAAAATTACCCTTTCAGTGGGCCACTGAATATGAGGTAATGAATTCTTTTACTTACTCCTTCATCCACAAGGAGATAGATACCAGAGTCCCAAGATTTCTGCTTCATTCTACCTTTTTCTTTTGAAAATTAAGTAACTTCCATTCCCAAGCTAGTTAAGAAGCACAAACAAGTTAATATCGATTTTCTGCATGAATGCAAAAACCTTCCTCAGGAAAATGGAATTAAAACCCACCTCTCCCAGATTTTCAGTTTAAGCGTGCTAATGCAGAAAGAGCATTTGTAGCTTTTCCTTACTGAAGATCAGGGATCAGTGGACGCTCAACAGAACAGAAGGCTGACCCTGAGACAATTTCACAGGCATCCTCTCAGCATTTCAGCCCTAATGGTGACAAGCAATTCAGGCTCCTTAAGAAATCTAAGGGTAAAGGCAGATTGGTTTGGCAGAGGTGCCAATTTCAGACACTCCTTTCCATTCCACAGATGAAAAGTACCCACACCTGAAGCTGAATGTTACAGTCCTTTAAGGTACAGTGACTGTCAGCTGGGATTACACTGGATTACACTGATTGAAGCAAGTGTTACCTGAGAAATGACTCCTTATGTTACTTAAGATTAGATCAAGTGATTGTACAGTAATAGAAGTAATTTTACAAGGCAAAAAGAAAATATTCAGAGGACGGTGGAACCTTAAGAAAGATGCAGTACACAATTATGAAAAAAAAAAAGTCTTGTGCAGACTTTATTACTTTGTCAGGTAGATTAATAAAAGTAATGAATGAAGGGAGCAAGGCAGGTGCTCTTTGAATTTTAGTGATGCATTTTGGAGTCTCTCAAAACAAGTCTTACTTTCCCAATTAATACATATTACCCTGGATATAAACATCATCAGGAGGATTGAAAACTGCCTGAAAACATAAACAAAAGGTGATGATGAATGACAACATATCAAGGAGTGAAAATGAGTCCACTGAGGATCACAGGAATCAGAATAAGACATGGTTATTGCTAAGTATCCCCATTAGGGGAAGGAAATACTTATAGTAATGAAATTTGCACATAATGCAAAACAGAGAGGAGCCGAGTATCCAAGTGTTGATAATAAAGTGACACAAAGAGGTCTATAAAGATTAGAAACTTGAATTATGATTTACTCTGGGAAAATGCAGAGGCATACATCAGTAGGAATGCACTATAAGGCTTCTCTACATGTAAGAAGTTGCCTATAGAGCTGTATAGAATAATTCCATCGGTAAAACTGCCAGGATACATCCCTTATGCAGCCTTATTCCGCTCTGGAATAGAAATGATTTCTTTACCCTCAAGTCAAGTCACTTTTATTCCAGAAAATCAGTTCCCAAGGGATGCTATGCTGGAGTAACTGGAGCACAGCAGCCGTGCTGGGCACTGGATGGGGCAAGGGGGCTACACAGTAGCTCTGCCACCAGCCCTTGTGATGCTGCAGCCCCCCGTCAACCTCCCTACGCTGGATTCTACGTTCTCTGCAGGTCTTCCCTGTGTACAAAGCCCCTTAAAAAATGCAGGAGAGCAAACCAGGAATGCGAAGGGAACTGTAAACACTATTGGCCACAGCTCAGACATGATTTTGCAATGCAAAATTGCAGCAAAACTGTGCAGAGGAATCCCAGAAGGAGAAAGGGGAGGTGGCCTGGTGGTCCCCTTGACCTAACCCCCACCATGGCTGTCCCAGCAAGGTGGCCCTGAGCTTTGCTCGCTGTCAGAAACACTCAGTGCATCGGAAGGACATCTGAAGAGAAGTGGTGGAAAGCGCTGACTCACCAGGAGAGACCAGAGGAGTTAAACATGTAGCTGGCTAAAAGCAGGCTGAGTGGGGAACCCTGTAGCACTTTATAAATACATGACTCTGGAGATGAATTTTCTTGGAGTGACATTAGAAATCATAGCACGCGGCTAAGAAAGAAAACATTTAGAGTAAGAGCCAGATAAAACTTCCTGACAAGGAACAACATTAGCCTTGGCAACCCCAAAGGGAAGAGGAAGAGAGGAAAACTCACTTAATATGTGGGAGATCATGTAATCTGATTTTTCTGAAATGAAGGAAGGGTGAATTCACAGCAGGAATCACTCTAAGTGGAAGGCAGAAACGCATGATATTTCTCTCTTACTATGAAGAGGTCAAAGCTAAGGTGCTAGTCCTTTCTCTTTTATCTTCAGGGGGTCAGGCAGACACTGAGAGTTTGAGGAGCTCCTTTCCCAGAAGGACCATACTATACTTGGACGGTACAACGAGGCATCTCATTCCCTCTGCCTTCCACTATTTAACACTGAACACCTGGTGTGCAGACAGTTCTACGATGCCCATATAAATTGAAAAGGCTCAAAGTTTAGACATTAGCTGCTATTTCTTAACTGAAAAGCCCAGCTGACCCTTGAGACAGCATTAGCACTGCCAGGAGATAACCCGTGAGCACAAAATCCTTCTGCCTCTCCTCAGCCTTGATGTACAGACACAGAAAGAGGGATGGCCCTCTGCTATGGCAGGTGCAAAACTAGGGGATTATACCTACCTGCACGATAAAGTGACACTTCGTTCTATTTGTCTCACTAATATTTCACGCTGCAGCAGGGAAACTGTTCTCAAAATAGGTGTCTAATTTCTGTACAGATTAAATGCAACCAAGGCACTTTACTGGCTGATAATCTATCTAATACCTCCTAACTGTGCTGTCACATTCACCACAATGAGTTGGGCAAGGAGATATGAGGTGTCCTGTAGAAATTCAGAGAATTACTAATAAAGGAGCAGGCTGCTCGGATTAGACATACATTAGTACTGCTCTTCCAGGCTGCCACCTCTAAATCCTTATTCTCCTGCCGTCACAGCTCCATCCCGCCCTGCCTGTCAGCATCCATCCCGTGCTTCTTAAATTCCACATTGTACCTTGGCTTAGCACTCCTGAGAGAAAGGACCAAATTATGTCAGGAAAGATCAGAATTTGTGTCACTGTAAAGGAAGGGAAGCTCTAGTCCAGCCTTCCCAAGGAACTAGCTGAAGTGATGCCTAAAGTTAAGCAACAGGGACCATCAGGAAAACTTCCAGCAGAAAAAAACAACCCAGAGAAATAAAGTTTTGTATGACTCATTCAGTAGATCCATGATCTCGCATGACTGAAGTCCTTACTTTTGGGCAGCAGTGAACCCTTTAGGCTCACGGAGCAGAACAGCCTATGCTTTGAAATTCTCCCAGGATTTATTCACAGGCACTTCTACAAGGATGAATGATCTTGCCTTTAGGTTTAAACCCTGCAAAACAGAAATACTTCCTTACTAGTTTATAATCTCATGCGTATCTGTGTATACCAGAAGTTGGAATATTTTTACTTCAAAGTTGTTATTCTGAGCCTACACCACTGCAACTGGGCTGAGAAACAGTTGCAAAGAACTCAGGAAATTAAAGGGGTATGAGACAGAGACTCAGTAAGAATTAATTTGCATTTTGTGTTTCAGTCAGTAAGGAGCATCCCCAAAAGGGAAGTACCTATCTCAGTATCTTCATGTCCCTACCATCGAGCAACATAAACTAGAAAATAAAATCCAAACGAGCAGATACTTCTGGTTTGTTTTGCAAAATGAATGCATCAACACAGAAAAATGCATTCATAATCAAGTTACATTAGTCAGAATTCAATGTCCAGAAATTAATTACCAAGGTCCTTCCCTGCAATAAAACAATTCAGCTACCGATGCTTGTTTTCCAAAGTGCTGGAAGGAGTCTGAGAGACCAGGAAAGGTGCTTGGCTGAGCCCTTCCTGCCCCAGCTCCTGCTGGTGGGGAATCTCCACAACTGGGGCAGAGGACAGAAGGGCAGGTAGAACTGAAAGCCCAAGAGTCTTCTGCAAGTCCTTAAGTGGAGGTGACAACACTTTTCAGGAAATCATGCTTTTCTCCTTTTCTTGCTAAAAGCACAACATGAATATTGTTACATATTCTTCCTCTGAATCCCCCTTGCTCCCCTTTTTAATCTATGATGGAAATTTTCTATGTAGTCAGTATCTTACTTTCTGCCAGAGTTGACCGAAGTTACTTAGTGTGAGAGAAGTAGCTAGAGATGCTTCTAAGTCCTCTTGTGTAAACCAGGTCAGATACAGGTAGAGAGAGAGGTACGCAGACTGTGAGAACTCCATGTAACTCATAATTCCCTATCAAACATCTGACCATATTGTCTTTTAATTCTATTTTTAGCTGTTTTATCCTATTTATTATGGTTGTCTTTATTATTCTAGGCATTTCACAAAATGACCAAAAGACATTCTCCCAGTAAGCAGTCCCTCCTGCTTGTTAGGAAATGTTATTTCAAGTAAAGATGATGCTATTAGTGACTTAAAGAAACATGAGCATTGTTGGCCAAAGCCTGATTATGCAGTCATGCCCGAAAGACGTGATGGTGCGGTGATAAACATTGCCTGCCATCGGCCCGCCTGTTTAAGGAATAATAAAAGAAATATTAGAGGGTCAGGCATGTGGCTGGAAGGAAACACATGCTACGAACAGATGCTTGCTAGTAAAGACTGGTAGTTCATTCACTTTGAATCAAACTGTAAATCAAGGAACTATGGAAGTGTGGGAGGAGTGGATTAAAAATTGAACAAAAAAGCTTTTGGTTTCTTAATTCCATGATCTGTCACATCCCTCCATCTGTGCAAAATGTGTGGGTGATGCAGAAAAAAAAACCTGAAAGGGTGGGATGTTAAAATGGTTTACACCGAGATTCCTGCGCAGCAGGGCTGACTTCTACGCTTCCCAAACAGCACCGTCTCAGAACACCTCTGCTTTTCTACAAAATCAAGCCAGACATATTTATCACCAGTCAGACAAAAAAGCGATTTAAATAGATGGACTGAAAATGGAAATTTTTCAAGCCTTATTGTGCTTGAAAAATGCCATTTACTTTAAAGTGGGGTTTTCTACTTTGTTTCTACTTTGTTAATTTGAGTAATAACAGAAAACGATATAAGATTCTGACACTTTGCATTCAGAGAATCTTAGGCAAAACAAAATCCATCCTTTGAGAACCAACAAGACAGACAGACTACATGAGATGTGTCTGAAAGAAAAATGACAAATGATCCTAAGGTTTTATTTTTAATTTTGCTCCACAAATGGAACTTGCTTTTGTGAAGCTCCAAGTGTCGATTGCTACACACTTCACAAAACGATGAAGGGATGTGCTCGCTGACAATGAAGTACAGTGCCTGGAACCTGACAAAAATTAACTGAAAAATGAATATATTTAACAGTCAAAGGAATGGGTTTAAGCGCAAAGGCCTGGAATAATATCATACAATTCACATATCTTCCCAAGTTGCTGGATATGTTACTTATTTTAACTGTCTGCATACTCAAGTACGGAGACACACATCAGAAAATGCAAAGTAGTTTGTCCCTAACTATAGTGCCAGCCTCTGTGCAGGGAAAGACCACAGGAAAACTCCTCTCAGCTTTGAACACAGCATGTTTTTATGCAAAGCGACTGGCAGCAAGGCAGCTGGCTGGAGGAACAGAAGTGGTACCACCAGACTTTGTACCACAACGGGTTCCCACACGCAGCTCTACTTCTGCCACGCGTGATCATCTCCGTGTCCCGAACAACAGCCCAGCTGGATGGAAAGGACAGGGGAGTAAAAATCATTGGCATATTGCAACAGGGCAGACCCAAACCCAACTGACCCATAAATTGTCCCTATGACACAAGGATCAAAGTAGGAAAGATGGGTTGAAGTGTCCTCTCTTGCTTCACAGCGCATGTATCTCCTATTGAAAAAGGAAGGTAATATTAATCACCATCTCCCACTACCTCCTGGGTCAGATATAATTCAAAATTCCCATCTGGCTGGTGTTTGGGAAGTTTCATTACAGGCCTTTCATATTTCTGGTGTCTCATTATGTCTGGAGGAGTTTCTTACGCTATTGCCAGCCACTCCAGCTTGTCTCTGACTATGAGACTACTCACAGCATCAAGGAGGGAGAAAAATAAAATAAAAACCCACTCAGCAAAAGCGAATGATGACAACTGGAAGAAGCCTACACCACAAACAAGAAAAGGAAGAGTCATTCGAGATGTGGGCTGTGTGTGGGAAAGCCTGAACTCTGGGGACCTAGCTGGCTGGAGAGTGGGGAGCTGCAAGAGGATACCTGCGAGAGAAATGCAGGAAGAATCAAATGAGAGACATTTTTCATTAAAAGGGAAAAGCAACTGTAAACGCAGGTGATGATTCCACCCCTTCTCCCCCTCCCCCCTGCACACTCAGTGTTGAAAATGCTATCTCAACCCTAGAGGTAGAATTGCCCTTCCTGCTCTATGAGCTCATTCAAAGCCTCCTGGAGCCAGTAGTTTCAATGGGGTTTAGAAGCTCAATGGGGTCTAGGAGCCGATGACACTGTTTTGTGGGAAATACTTTCTGATCTCATGAGCTATCAGAAAGAAGACGGAAAGGAACCAAAGAGCCCACCATCCTCTTTTCTCCTGCTACGTGGCAGAGTAAGAAGACTCAAAAGTTTCCTTTAGTCCTGACTTAGCAGACCAAGATCTAAGAAGACCCACGGAGATATTTGGAAATCCCTATTGTGGATACTCTGCAGTCCCTGTTAACTAGCAGGAAATTGCCTGTTGCAGAGTAGCTGGAGCAGCACCAGAACTGTCCCAGACTGCAAATCAGAGAATCACAGAATTGCTGAAGTTGGAAGGGACCTTTGGAGGGCACCTGCTCCAGCCCTCCTGCTCAAGTAAGGCCACTTAAAGTCAGTTGCCCAGGGCCATGTCCAGATGGCTTTTGAATATCTCCAAGGAGGGAGACCCCACAACCTCTCTGGGCAACCCGTGCCAGTGCTCGGTCACCGTCATGGTGAAAAAGTGTTTCCTGATGTTCAGAGGGAACCTCCTGTGTTTCAGTTTGTGTCCACTGCCTCTGGTCCTAGCACTAGACACAAAATGGGCAAAAGCCATTCAAGATGCTGGATTTTAGTCCTGTGCAAATCTAAGGTCCGTAATGTAATCAACCTTTTTCCATTTCCTTAGAGGAGTATAACTGATCAAAAATACACTTTTTTCTGATCATTATGGTACTTTAGCACAGTATTGGAGTTAACAGCATCCTCCAAAGTTACCCTTCCATTGCAGATGTGTGGCAGTCAGACAGAGACAAAAAGTATGATATAATAACAGCACTCTGCTCTGCTCTGGGGAGACCCCACCTGGAGCACTGGAGTCCTCAGCACAGGAAGGACATGGACCTGCTGGAGCGGGTCCAGAGGAGGGCCATGAAGATGATCAAAGGGCTGAAGCACCTCTGCTATGAGGACAGGCTGAGAGAGCTGGAGAAGAGAAGGATCCGGGGAGACCTTAGAGCCCCTTCCAGTCCCTCAAGGGGCTCCAGGAGAGATGGGGAGGGACTCTTGGTCAGGGAGGGAAGCCATAGGATGAGGGGAATGGTTTTAAACTGAAAGAGGGGAGATTGAGATGAGATCTCAGGAAGGAATTCTTTGCTGTGAGGGTGGTGAGACACTGGCCCAGGCTGCCCAGAGAAGCTGTGGCTGCCCCATCCCTGGAGGGGTTCAAGGCCAGGCTGGATGGGGCTTGGAGCAACCTGGTCTGGTGGGAGGTGTCCCTGCCCAGGGCAGGGAGATTGGACTGTACAATCTTTAAGGTCTCTGACAACCTGAACCATTCCATGATTCTAAGACTCCTAAATGTTCATATTGCCTGTCTGTGAGGCAGTGGCTCTTTCAACTCTATCTTTGGCCATAACAGTAATAGTTTTAAAAGAAAAATGCTTGCATTTATACTGCATTCAGGAATTTGCTCTCCAGTATGCTAGCAGTTTTAGGCTTGCTGTGTCTTGTAATAGGAGCAGTCAGGGAATATTTACATGTTAATTAATAGATATTCCAATAAACTGGAGCTTATTATTGGCAAGGAACAGAGAAGGAAGAGCGGGTTACTGCCATTTAATTTAATGGCACCAATCAGCTCTTTTCACTGTGGCTTTTCTACAAACAATTTACTGTGTAAAAGTATTTTTTTTGTCATGCAAATCATTCTGAACTAATATTATACAAATTTATTCACGAAAGGCTGCAAGTGCTTTTCAGAACAATAATAAGCTTTAAGTGGTTTATATCAGAAATGGTTTCTCCAAGCTTGGAAACCACTGAAGAGAGAAACGATGTTCAGAAAAAGTTCAGTTGGACTAGATCACAATCTGAACAAAATGGGTCTAATTCTCATCACTTTCTGCTGCCACAGCAGAGCTAAGGATTCCTGTAGTGTCACTCTAAGGTACATTCCCAGGCCCTCTAAGGCTCCCCTATCACATGGATGCCGGGTAAAATAGCCTTGCAATAAATGCAAGGTTTATTTAAGGTAATTAAAATATATATTTTAAAATATTTAATTACCAAATTAAATAATAAATACCAAAGATATTTAAGGTAAATGGAAATCTCTTTCTCCATGTTTGTAAATTCCTGGTAAGAACCATTTAGTGGAAAGGAAAGAGGAAAATGGATAACCCAGTGTGGCGCTTCTGAATGCTTCTGGCCCAAAGAGGAAAGTGGAGGTAAAATCAGTAGAGCCCACGTGGCAGCCGTGAATAATAGGAGGGGGGAAATGCTTCTTGAGAAAAGTCAGCTTACAATATTGCTTGGCAAAAATATGTCCCTAGTATTTGATGTCTAGTCCCTATATAGGATATACAGGTGCAAAATGTGTAAGCCCAGCCAAATGTCTGAATCCATCCAACTTAGTACTTAATGTAGAGCTGAAAGCTGGCAAATCCACCCCTCCCGCTTGGCACCACGCAACGTAACATACATTTTCAACAGCATCACCTCAGAAAACAATGCCAAGCATTTAAACATGAAGTTAAACGCTTTTAAGTCAAAAACTTTGTGAGAAATGTTGCACATGCAGAAATACTAGCTGAGAGCACGTGCAGGGTTAAACGCTCAACTATGAGAAATATATATGTAATTTTATATAATGGCTGCAATTTTATATGCAGTAATATTAGCTGAATTATCAAATGGCCAATTATACAGCTAACTGGTCATTTGCATTTGCAGCAATTATGACTATAACATAATCATAGTAACCAGCCCTGCTACGGTCTCTCTGTTTAGCTGAAAAGCTTTGTATTTTAAAACAATCTACGTGGAAATCAGGACTTTATTTACCCATCTATCATAACTTTGGTCCAGGGACTACATCTTTCTTTGATGACGTCTGCTGCCACTGTTTATACTAAAGTAAGGTAAAGGGACTGACTTGAAAAATTTTTGCCTGTAGTAAGGTATTATAAGAAAATCCTGAAAAGTTTTTTAGGAGAAAATTAAGCTCTTTATATATAGTTGGAGGACTGCCATTCGTGTGTATTTGGGGAAATACAGCAGCCACCAAGAGCTTCACTGCAAATTCAGCCATATTACTTCTTCGTTATTAGAGACGATAAAATACAATGTCAGCATAAGCTCACAGGAGACCACAGACTTGATTCAAATCCTACCAGAGTCAAGGGAAATGTTGCTGTAGAGCTCGAAGAAGCCCTGGGTCATACTTCTCTACTTTTTGCTTTTTCTTTTTTCCCCTGACAACTGTCGTCTCCTGGGACGGTAGTTGGAGTTTATTTTAAAAAACGAAACAAAAAAAGGAATTAAAATGGTCATAAATACTGAGTTTTCTTTCCAGTTAAAATTACAGAGCAGCTGAACTTGACATTGAAGGGCCATCCAAAACCCGTCATTGATTTTCAGACAGTAGATGGGAGTTTTGCACTCAGAAAAATGGCAGCGAGACCATGGAAATATAAATGGAAAGGATTTTGTTATTTCCCCTAGAATATTGAGCAGCTTTGGAGACTGATGTTGCTTTTCTTAAGACTGCAGGAAGCAGGTTAGTCTGTTTTTCTGTTCTTCATAACCTTCTGCTATACTCTGCAATTTTCAAACTTTTTGGCAGCTTCTGCAGAATTTCATGGCACTTGGATTACTTTTTTTTTTTTTTTAACAGAATTTACAGAATTCCTCCTCTCTATTGAATCTAAAAGCTGCATTTAAAAGATGAACAAGCATGTATACAGACTTTTGCTGAAGAACTATGAAAAAGAAAGTCTGAAAGCTTTCTGATATTTTGCATTTCCCCTTTTTTTCTTTCAAATGCTTCATCTAGTTCCCATGATAATATAGTACTTAAGTCACTAATTACTTTCATTAATGAATGCTTTAATATGGCTAGATGCACAGCATTATGGTAAGTGCAAATAAATGTAACATATAAGTTTTATCAATTATTTCCTTTCCTCCTATGCTTTTTCCCCCTTTATTATTTGAATCTTTGCACCCATTGAGACTCCTGCCCGTGTTGCATTGTTAAGTCTCCTGCTGTAGAAAGGGGACTGTGCATTTTTTCAAATATCTCATGAGGTGACATTAGAAGATGTTACGCTTCATGAGATGCTTTCCGTGGAGACTGGGAAGCTCTATGGACTTCCATCCATATTATTTTAGCTCTGCATGTATAAGCCTGCAGGAAAGAGCTTTTCAATCTTTTCTTTTGAAAAGGGTTACCAAGATGATGAAGGGACTAGAAAATCTCTCTGACGAGGAAAGGCTGAGTGACTTGGGTCTTTTTAATCTGGAGAAGAGAAGACTGAGGGGGGATCTCATCAATGCTTATAAATACTTAAAGGATGGGTGTCAAGAGAATGGGGACAGGCTTTTTCAGTGGTGCCCAGGGACAGGACAAGAGGGAATGGGCACAAACTGGAACATAATTTCACCTAAACACGAGGAGGAACTTCTTTCCTGTGAGGGTGGCAGAGCCCTGGAAGAGGCTGCCCAGAGAGGTGGTGGAGTCTCCTTCTCTGGAAACATTCAAACCCACCTGGACACGTTCCTGTGCGACCTGCTCTGGCAGGGGGTTGGACTGAATGATCTCCAGAGGTCCCTTCCAACCCCTGCCATTCTGTGAAATGCTCAGAGATGGCAGGTGGAAGGTCAAAATATTCATGCTTCATGAGCTGTCAAACACCCAGGGTATATGGGGTGATCCCACACATCTCCCTTGGGCCATGAAGAAGGAAAAAAAGTTTACTTCTGCAGAGGTACAGGTCTTGACCCGCACATGAAGCTGCCGCCCCTTCACACCTCGCTGCTTCTGCCTCCTCACCTGGGGCTGCAGGTGAGGAAGAAATGTCCCTCACTGCTCCTGGCTAGAAATCAACTGCCTGGACACTGGCTGGTTAAATACTGGCCAGTGATAGTTCGTTTCTGTTGCAACACTAATTGCTTCCATGCCTGCCTTAAAATACATCTAAACGGAGGCCAAATAAATCTGATGTCCTAACGTCTCAGTGCCTCTGGACTCTGATATCGTGAACCTTGAATAACAACAAAATGCTGAATAGCTGCATGTTGCAATTCAAGCTTTCATTACAAATAAATTTCGAAACAATACCCTAGTACAGTCCTTCTTTTTAATATTGCCTCTTTTAACTGAATGAATCTGCAAAAAGGCCAGTTTTATATAGTTATCTTAAAGGGGACACATATACTTGGAGCAAAAGTTGAATGGATTCTAAGTACATGTATATATTTAGTTTGATTAGGGTTAAAAAAATTGACTCGGGTTGCAGACCTTTTAAAATGTATATTTGATTATTTTTCCCTAATAGAAAATATTCTTGCAAATTGGATTGCAGTCATCTGTGGCATATAAAGAAAAAATGAGCACATTTGCAAAGCAGGTTGGAAGAAGGCTAAGGGAGACAGAAAAGATTTCTGAAGACTCGGCAGAGCTTTAGTTTAGCAAGAGAATTGCTAAATAGTTACTGAAGAGACGTTTTAGTTATGACTAGAGAAGTATGTGGCACTTAGAAATGCTGAAAATCGCAAATTTTTTATGGGCATTATGCAATTACTGTCCTAAACCACATCTTTCACTTTTACTGCATTATTTACTAGGCTGGTTGTAAACTCTGAAATCTCTTTTTGCGTGAATTATATTCAAAACTTACAAACTTAATTTGGCTCTAACATCAGTGTAAATTTACTAGTCATCCCTGTCTAGGAAGTGTCTGAAGTCCATAGGAACAGATAACTGTCAGAAGGAGGCTGGATGGCTTCAGCCTGAACTGAAGTGCTTCCAGCTGGGTACTGCAATGCCTGAAATCCATCTTTCTTGCCCCAGTAGGATGACTGACAGCATTGCCATTCGGGTTTGTGGCCACCCCCCTGTGATGGTGCATCAGGCACCTGCCAAAAGGCAGGCAGAGGAGAAGGCTGGCCAATGGCATTCAGGTCTACCTGCATCAGTGCTGCAGTCAGTGGGACTTTAATTAGATCATTAGGTTTATGACGAGGGGGAACTGTTTTAAACTGAAAGAGGGGAGATTTAGACTATAGGTCAGAAGAAATTCTTTCTTGGTGGTGAGACACTGGAAGAGGTTGCCCAGAGAAGCTGTGGCTGCCCCATCCCTGGAGGGGTTCAAGGCCAGGCTGGATGGGGCTTGGAGCAACCTGGTCTGGTGGGAGGTGTCCCTGCCCAGGGCAGGGGGTTGGAACTCAATGATCTTGAAGATCCCTTCCAACCCAAACCATTCTATGATTCTGCGATTCTATGATCTTACCAAGGAAACTGCCTAACTAAGCAAAACTCCCAGGGGTAGCACCAGTGCAGCATCCCTGCCCATGCTGAGTGCCTCAGGGGGGCACCCAAAGACCCCCCAGGATGAACAGAGAAGCTTCTGGTATGTTTATGGGCGTCCTGGGCCAGGGGCTTGCTGAAGTGTCAGTGTTCTGGGTTTCTTCGGCAGGAAACCTCCATTTTTGCCCTGAAAATAAGTGCTCTTGGTTTGCTTCATTTTCCCAAAGCAGAAATGATGAGTGTTTCTATCTGTGTGCGTGTTGGATGTGCTGTTTCCTGAATAAAGACATAAATGTATTTCTATATTAAATATTTATATATTTCAAATTTATAAATATTTTAAAAATGTATAATATATGGATTTATACATTAAATGCATGTATCTATATACACACATATTTATGGATACTTTTTTTTTTTTACTGCCTTCCTGCCAAGAGAAAAGGTATTGAATATTTTGCCGGGATTTTTCTAATCTCTAATGAATTATGTGTACCTGACAGGCTGCATATCTCACTCTATTACAACACTTGAAGACTCTGCAGGGCTTTAGGCATCACGAAAATACACGGATTGTGAGGTTGAGCAAGAGCTGACAACACGCAAGTAATGATGTTATTTTTTTTTCTTATTTTGCCTAAGATTTCTCCTCAGCAAATATTTTTTTTTTTCCTAAAGCTTCTAATTTACAATATTTTCAAGTCTAATTACTTCAGATTCTGACCTGTCATATCAGGAATTTATTTACATATGAAGCAGACAGTAATGCATCTGCTTAAGAGCAAGAACCCATCACTGTTTTTTCAAAGCCAAAAGGCAACTTAAATTTCTTCCCGAAAATTTGCACATAGGTCACAGGCTGCCAGGCTCAGAGCACATTTTTCCATATTTTTGATTATAATATGAGACTTAAACAGATTAGAGTATTTTGAAACAGGGCAAACCTCCTCTTTGCAAACCACTGAGACAGCTGAGTACCCTCTGATGAAACCGCAGCGAAGATCCAACCGCGGCGATCCAACAGGCTTCACCAACAGAAACGAATCAAACTCATTTGGGAACATGATGTGCCTTGAAACCAGGGGCAGGGAAGGCAATTAAGAGCCCAGGGAAAAGCTCATCAGGCCTCAGTGAAGGAAGTCTCCGTGTCTCACTTCGTCTGGGAGGAGTCTCGGAAGCCCTGGAAAGCACCAACGGTGAGATTGCTCACCCATGAGGTTGGTGATCAGGCACTAAAGAGTGCAGTGACTTCAGTAAAATCACTTGTGTGACCAAGAGATGGTCTGTGGGGACCGAGTTAGAGCCTCCAGCCCTGCATCAACCCTAATGACATCCTGCACCTCTTCAGCATCTTTTATCTCAGGTTCTCAAATCAGGGACTGGCAACACTCCTGTTATCATCAGCCACTTGGCACCTGGGAAGGAAATCACAGCTGATATCTTTTCCCTTCATTTATTGTGACCAGCCTGTCACTAAGCTGTGAGACTGTGAGCCTGGAAGGCTGTGTCATTTAGACACAGTGTCAGGTCTTAGCACCTTGCTGCTTCATTTCTGACAAGCAGGACTCTTTTCTGGGCTTGTTCTTGGAACTACTGCCCATCCACAGCTGCTGGGTGGGCTGTTAGTAGCTGATGCGGGGAGTCATAGATCAGCTGGATTTGTTAACTCTCCATCACCACAAGCAGGATTTGAAATGTCTTGATCTGAAAAATATCATAGAACAGTTTGGGTTGGGAGGAACCTTAAAGATCATCGAGTTCCAACCCCCCTGCCCTGGGCAGGGACACCTCCCACCAGACCAGGTTGCTCCAAGCCCCATCCAGCCTGGCCTTGAACCCCTCCAGGGATGGGGCAGCCACAGCTTCTCTGGGCAACCTCTTCCAGTGTCTCACCACCCTCACAGCAAAGAAGTTCTTCCTAAGATCTATTCTAAATCTCCCCTCTTTCAGTTTAAAACTGTCCCCAACTTGTTCTACGGCTCCCCTCCCTGATCAAGAGTCCCTCCCCATCTCTTCTGTGGCCCCTTTAGGGACTGGAAGGCTGCTATGAGGTCTCCTTGGACCCTTCTCTTCTCCAGGCTGAACAACCCCAACTGTCCTCACAGCAGAGGTGCTCCAGCCCTCGGAGCATCTTCGTGGCCCTCCCCTGGACCTGCTCCAGCAGGTCCATGTCTTTCTTATGCTGGGGGCCACACAGCTGGACGCAGTGCTCCAGGTGGGGTCTCACCAGACTGGAGCAGAGGGGCAGAATTACCTCTCTTGTCCTGCTGGCCACATTTCTTATTTCAATAAGAATACACTTTTACTTGGTGAGATGAAGGATTGAGAGGGAGTGGGGAAATCCCGCGGCAGGGGGACGTTTGTGCCCACCGCTCCTTCAGAGGGAAGCCGCAGTCGTCAGAAACACTTTTAGGCTGTCACAGCAGAGTGTCTAATGCATTGTGCCACAACTGGGTTGGCGTTGTCATTACTCTTTTATGTAGCATCCCTCCTTTCCCACCCACGCTCTGGCATCGGCTTGTTGGGGCGTGCTGCCGCAGCCACTCACTCGCTGGGGACCCAGCACGGGGGAGAGGTGGCCAGAGCATTTTCTGTGGCTGAAGCCACTGCCACGGGCACAGTCTCCACCTGGGGGAGGTAGGGATGAGATAGGACACACTGATGGCCACCGTAGGCTCCCCCTGCTACAGCAGTGTGCTTTTAAAGGCAAACTTGGGGTGGGTTTGGGAAAGGTTTGAGGAAGCTCAGCAAATCCTACAGCTGTAGTTGAGAGGATGGGGCATCGCACTGCCCAACTGAATAGCACATACTAACGAATGAGGACACCTGCATTTAAAAAAAGGCTTTGGATGGTATTTGGATCTCTAACTTACCTAATAAAAATCTGATATTTGTACCTACCCGGTCTAGTGCGAGGTGTCCCTGCCCACGGCAGGGGGGTTGGAACTCAATGATCTTAAAGGTCCCTTCCAACCCAAACCGTTCTATGATTCTACGTTCTAATACTAATATGGTACTGTGCATTTATCAAGTCTTTTTCTGACTCTTTCTGACTCTGAAAGCTCTTTCTGATGACAACTAAACACCACGAGAAATGCACAGCACCCCCTTCCTTGGTGCCAAATCAAGCTACAGTTAGGGGAGTTTCCACTTCAGCATTACTTAGGTGTTTTTATAGTTCCTTCAAACTCACATAACATCAGAGGGCCAAGACACTCACAGGGACCACAACCACACACCGATCCTTGTGAGGAGGTGCTGCAGCCCTCCTTGCAGTGCTGCTGTTCCCAATTTTAAATGCACACCTCCACCACATACTGCTTTTTAAGCAAGTATTTCTCAAAACTCCTGCTGGAGGTTAGATCTAAAGTGCTGTGAACTGATTAAAAATGTCATGTAGTTGTTTTAAAATTGTATGACATTGCCAGAGGAATGGCTGCATAATGAGACAGTAACTTCCTTCATGTTGAAGTAAAAATTTTGAAGAATTACTTGTGCTGAGTACAAGGTACTCCTTGAAATTTGTGTGATTTTCTCCTGCATATAATGATAGCCAGGAAGGTCAGGCTGTTCATGTACCTTCATGACAGGGACAGGTCACATATGGATCTTTCTGAGGACTCCTGTCACCCTGAAACAGCCAACCCTGCACTAGGGGAAAACCTAGAAATCAGAAGACTGGATAATCTCTGGCTGTATCTACTGGTGTGATAGAGATGCTGTAGAGACAGGAGGAAAAGAAATTAGACAGAGACAGGGTACAATACATAAATGACAAAGAAGTTACAGAAAGAACAGACCCAACTGAGCATAGGGTTGGGAGAAAAAAACAACAGGATATGGAAACTCTTGGAGAAAGACAAAGAGAGGAGGACTTGTAGTGCTGGAGGGAAGACAAGAAACTGGGCTGGTGTAGGACAACACAACACAAAGAAAGAGGGTGGAAAATAAAGCATCAGGAGACAGGACAAAGAGGAAAACAGGAAAAAAGATGAAAAATAGGGAAAAACTACTGACAAATCCCTGTTACTCAGAGTATGCATTCGTGACTCTTCAGCGAATGCAACTGCTTTCCGAGTGTGTGCTAGACTTAATTTGCTATGAATGATACATTTCAGAAGAACTTTACATTTCAATATGTACTGTGAAATGTTCCCTGCTCAGCCGTTCCTGTAGAGCGGGGAAAATGGCAGGAAATCATTGTGAACAACAGCAAGTGTTATTTTGAGGGAGACATAATGGCTTGTTTGGTTTGACATCCCAAACAGATATAACTGCGACAAAAGCATTTAAATGCTAATCTGTCATTTACAGCGGGTAAACAAAAACTAACGCGCATAAAATCTGTGGTGGTTGTGAGCAGTGCTCTGGAAGCCTGAAATACTGCTTAATTTAGAGAAGACAGGCATCTCTTTGCAGGCAGAATTTGTACCTGAAATATATGAATGTTGAGAGCAAAATTTAGGTACTCAAACCTCTGTTTCCTGGTGGTGGATTTGGATCATACAGTTACGGTCACAGAAAGTGAGTGATTTCTCATTTGCAGTGTACTTCTCAGAGATGGAAATATGCAGGCAAATATTTTCCTGGAGCTTTAACACCTGCGCAGTCTTATCAAAATGTACCCCACAAAGACATTGAGGTGCTGGAGCGGGTCCAGAGAAGGGCAACGGAGCTGGTGGGGGGTCTGGAGCACAAGTCTTGTGAGGAGCGGCTGAGGGAGCTGGGGGTGTTCAGCCTGGAGAAAAGGAGGCTGAGGGGAGACCTTCTCGCTCTCTCCAACTCCCTGAAAGGAGGGTGGAGCCAGGGGGGGTCGGTCTCTGCTCCCAAGGAACAGGCCATGGGACAAGAAGAAACGGCCTCAAGTTGCACCAGGGGAGGTTCAGATTGGAGATTAGGAACAGTTTTTACACTGAAAGGGTTATTAAGCCTTGGAACAGGCTGCCCAGGGCAGTGGTAGAGGCACCATCCCTGGAAGTATTTAAAAGCCGGGCAGCCATAGTGCTTAGAGACATGGGTTAGTGATGGGTTTTGTCAGTGTTGGGTTGATGGTTGGACTTGATGATCTGGAAGTTCCCTTCCAACCCAGGCAATTCTACGATTTTCTATGTGACCAAATTCAACAGATAACATGGAAATTCTAAATTCACCACACTTTTCTGCCTTTTTTATATCCTCATGCCCACAAAGCAAAGGTAAGTGATCAAGAGACAAAGAAGCAAAAGGCAGCTCTGGATGAATCTGGAAAAAATATGTTTTCTTAATCACATGTGAGCCTGTTTCCTAAGACACTTTTCCTGAGCAACTGAGAAAAGTTTGGAGAACATTTCTAAAAATCACAGGGCCTGCCACCAGCCTCCAAATTGTCACACACAACCAGAGGTCATGGGGAATGGTGCCACTGTCCAATGGCTTGCCCCGCTGCAGCAATGGAAAGAAAGGGCAGCATTCTTACCACTCTGGGATGACTGTCCTTAGGTCAGCAACTCTACTGTCCGCCTCCAGCAGGAGGTCTATAGATAAAAGGAATGGACCTGCAAATTATGTTAGTATCACAGGTTTGTCTCTGTTGCAAGGAGGTCTCTGTGAATTTAGAGTTTCACTAAAGCTTGTAAAAAGAAGGGAACAGAGCCAAGAGTAATTTATTGCCATGTATCTAAAAACACCTTGAAGTCCTTACTCAGAGATTTCCATTAACTTCTATCAGGGCTGCCAGGCTGTATGGATACCCAGGGAAAGAGGGGAGACCCTCAGACTGTGTTGTACATAAATGCAGCTTGAGAAGGAAATACGCCATTTAAGATCCACCTAGTAGTTTAAAATTTACTTGAAAACTGTATTAGTCTCGCTACCCTTCTTGCCTTCCTCCTATAAAGTTTCTTATTTATCCTATTCTGCCCATGTTTGTGATCAGCTTCACCGTACCTGTGTTTACTTCTTTTTTTATATACTTTTCTTTCAATTATGCCTGCTCATATGTGGAAGTCTTCAACATACACAAAAACAAATGATGAACAAAGTCTCTACAATGGACAAAACATGGTCATACAACTAATCTCAAGGAAGCAGACAAAACGTCAGGAACAGAAAGAAACTCAGTTGCCTGCTCCTTCTCCTTGTAACACAGAGTGGTTTATCTGCTTATTATCTACTTACGTGGCTTTTGTCACGCAAGTCTGAGCTCCTGGTAACTGCTGAGTAACTTGTACAGAAAACAGGCTTTTACAGAAATAGAAAAAATATCTTAATTTCCAGTTGATGAGTCGCTGCCAAAATACAGAAAAATAAAACCCAGTGCGGTTAATATGAGATTCTGTAATGATCTATCTGGATGTGACCTTGATGTGGCAGGTCTGTGGCAGAACAGGTTTTAGTCCTGCGTCTTCAGTTCTTAGCTTTCCTTTGTCTTTTCCCCATACACACTTTTCTGTGATACAGGAAAAAGCTATGGGTCCTCTTTGCATGAAGAACTGCACTTTCTTGTGATCTTAACATGTCCTGTTTTATAAATATATAATATATAGCCCTGGAGTATAAGTGAGAAACTTCTGTTGAGCTGGCACCTCTCCCAAGCCCCTCAAATGGTCATTTGTTCTATGCCACAGGGATGCGCTGGTTCACGGGAGGTCTCCTTCTGAACATCACTTGTCCAGCCTTTCCTACACAGAGCCTGCGTCAGAATGCACGTTAAAGATGTCTTCCTAGAAATCTTAGATCACAGTTGAAAAGTTCAGAACCAAATCATCCTCTGCTTGTCTTGAGACACTTATCCATGGGAGAAAATGCAATCATTCATTTGACAAGCGGCACCAAAATCTGATGTTCTTGGTGATATTCTATTCGTGTTTACACTACACATTTGAAAGATGTGATAGGATAAAAATCCTCAGAAACTTTCTTCTCAATAAAAGTTTCCAGCTCAATTTCAAGTACAGAGTTTCAAGGTATTCTGGAACTGTCTTAAAACGATTTTGTAGGATAAAGAAGCCAACACGGTATTCAAAACTACATTTTGAGAGCCTGAAATCACAATATTGCTTAAAAATGTTTAATTATGCCTGTGTGGGCTTTGACATTGCTCTTTCAACTGACAAACATAATCTCATAGTGTGTCTAAGCCTCTCCACATAGATCTTACAAGCTTTACTCTCTTGTCAATATCCTGCCTTGGGTTTCGTGACCCAGGTTCAGTGAATACTTCAGGACATCCAGCACATGGCATCAGACATCTTGATGACACCGAACCTTGCACACTGCTGTTTAATGACCTCTTGTATTATTTTTGTCTGTTGACTTTCTAAACCCATCAAAGCAGATTACAGCCACTTATAGTGTTCATGTCTTCCGAGTCCTCCGCTCAGCTTAATTCAGCAAGGAAATCACCTTATCTGTCAGATATTCACTGTACCCCAAAATCTCTCTAAAATACATCATAATCCTTCAGTTGGACTAAGAAAGGATCCCTTTTCAAAGGTAATTACACAATCTGTTTTAAACAACTTTTTTGTTCGGATGTACATAAAGGACCAGATTTTACTTCTTTCTCCTTCCATTCTGTGAGCAGTTCACTGCTGTCGGTGGTGTAAGGTATGAATGCAGATGGCAGGCTGGCACTTTTTAGTTATATAGTTCTTTTTTAAAGTCTCACATTTGTAAAGTTACATGTACAGAATGTACAGAATCTGCACCCAGGCAACACAGGTACACATATTTTTTAGGCATAATTCTTGATAGTTTTGCACACTTATACCTGGGATGAAATTTGCTGGGATGAATACAAAGGTGTTTGTCTTGTTTTAGACAGCCACTTCTTTTTTAATTGGAAAGGTGACTACAGCAGGATTTGCTGAGAGCTGACATTGTGTCCCCATCCACTGTTGCTGCCCCTTCTCAGGAGAAGAAAAATTAATAGGAATAAAGATATACATTAAGGCAGTAGCAGACAGTACTCCACCACTGCCAAGTATTATTTCAGAATATGTGATCAGAATTGAATGGGATGGAGGGGAAAATACAAGAAATAATTTTTTTCAACCCTTTTGCTCGGACATGTCTTTGCTCTGGATGTATAATCTGTAACCACCAATTCATACTTGTGAAGAGAAACTGAAGCTAAAGAAAATGAAAACTTCTTTAAGTAGCAGTTGATGTTCTGCATTAGCAAAGAGGTTCATCTGAGCAGTATACTTAGTTGTTTTGTCTTCTCCTCAAAGAAAGATGACATGCTGCATTTACGCAGGAAAATTTACTGCCACCTGACTAAAATTAGATAGTCCACATTTATGCTTCGAGTTTATGTCATTATCCCAGGAACGGTGTGGGAGTTTAAACCTATAATCTCTGCGTACACAGGGAGAGGATGAAGACTATTCTGAATAAATGCAACAGCCTCAGAAATTCAGGTCCTGGCATTTTACTCATTTTTTTTTAATGAACCTAAAGGACAGGTGCTGGAAAGCAGAAGTGGAGGGGAGAGGAAGGACGAGTAAGCAAGCGTACCATATGGGTGTTTAATGTCTCTGCCGGCCCGCTGTTTAACCACGCTGGAGTCTTGTAATAGTATTAGCTGAGACAGACATGTGACCGCGCTTATCAGACGTCACGGATGGGCTAAGAGACCTGCTGGGGTGGTAAGTCTCAGCACTCCACTTTACATCGCACGCCGCAGCTCCGAGTTTTGGAGCTGATTTAGCTCCTGCTAGTCACGCTTTCAGGTGGCCGGATACTTAACAGATAACAAAACACTGCCAGGTGTAACAACCCTGGGTAGATTTTCTGATTTTCCCAAACTTCTGGTGACAACTGTTTTTGAAGCAAGCTTAGAGCCTTCGCAGTCTAAACTGCAAACTGTTCGGGGTGTGGGGGGAAGGCAAAAGTAGCTCTCAGTAAATGACACCAGTTTTCAGTAAATTGGTTGTGTGGATTTGTCAGACAACAACAATTTTCAGCTCTAGCCCTCAGATCTGTCTTTCCATGGCAGCTTTGCAAACTGCAGCATATTGAGTACCATCTCTGCTTCCCACAATAGGCTGTAAATTCAGAGAGGCAGGAAGTAAATATCTAATCCAAACCCAGCATCGGTGGTGTTTTGTTTGGATCCTACCTCGTTGCACTCAACTGCACCCTGTCTTTCCAGAACCGAGCTCTTACACTGAGCTCACGTTATAAAAACAGGTGCAAGGCAATATTAAAATGTAATGGAAAATACTGCTGATTCCTTCAGATGCCTATTTCCCATCAATCTGAAAAATTAACGTACTTTCTCACTTATCTGACATGTTGTCTATCTGTAAACCTGATGTCTTATGTTCCAGATCTATCATAACCCTGCTCGTTTGGATTGTGACACGAATGCATGACGATGAAGATATCAGCCTTAAGAGTAACTCACGAGCCTATTGAAAACTATCTGCTCTTTTCATTTGCTCAAACTTCTGTGCTAAATTCTTAATAGAAGGCTTAATGGATGTAAGAAAGTTTTCAGAAATTCCTGAGACGCTGGATCACATCTTATAAAAGGAAAAGCTGCTGTTATCCCAGAGAGTAACAATTCATCTAAAAGCCAGAACACAGCAAGCCTCCATTACGAGGCCAATTTTTTGGATTAGTAAAGCCCTGATTTCTCCTTATTCTATGTTATTTCTCCACTATCTTTCAGTCAATATAAAGAGAGTAGACCCAATACAGGAGTTCCTTTGCTCTTCCATGAAATTATTATCTAAGTAGGCAAGACAACAATTGCGCATCATTTCTGTACACATCTACAGCCATGTGTGTTCATGTTTATGCATGAGTAAATATGTGTATGTATGCTCTTTACAATAGCTTTTCAGTAAAATTAACAAGGCAAAACCTGCAGGGCTAATTAGTTTTTATTGCACAAAACCTTGGCAAAAAGTTTTCATTTCTTCACATTTAACAGTTTGGATTTGAATTGGCTCCATTTCTGTCCAAGTCAAAATCCAGCGTAACTGTTTTCAGCCACAAGGGGAATGTCAGTCCAAAAGGAAGAGTTTTTCTCTGATTCAGGGATTCAGAGCCTTGGACCCGTCTTCTACCATGGAGCTGGCACAAGGTCAGAACAACACGTTTGAGTTCATGGCCAGTCCTTACCTAGTCAGAACAGCCATGAACTAGACAACTTCCAAAATGTAGTAATTTGTAAGTTTTGTCCAGAATTAGAAAAAGTTACGAATTCTGGGATTCTTCTGCTGTCAAACCAATTGCATTTGATCTTTGCCTACCGTTCGGTTGTTTCCCTTAGCACAGTATTTTTTTTCCCTCAGGTTAGATGTCAACATAAGAGGCAGACCAAGGTTTTCTATTTGGAGTAGAACCGTTTCTTCCATCTGCCCTGTACTGCCAGTTCAATATACAGCACGTGTGAAGTCCTGAGAATACATCTCATCTGAACTATCTCATGGCTAATAAAACAAAGTTATAGCCGTGTGATTCACTTGAGAAAAATATAGAACGCTGTCTGTCCCTGTGTTGCTCAAACAGAAACAGTAACAGAAAAGTTTATGCAGAGTAGCAAATTATTCTCACAGCAGAAGACATATTTAGAGACTCTGAATTAAAAATGAGCACATATGCTTTTATTCCTGGAAGCGTGACATCCACAGTATTGGCAGTTTGGGACCCAGTGTAACAGATTCTTAAGCAGTTTCCACCCTTCTGGAGTACCAGATTAATTCCCCACAGATGAATATGATGTAAATATGAAACACTTGGCTCCGGCTCGAAGCAGTCAAGAGTGATTTGCTGACTATCCCACCAGCATTTCAGCAGGCTCTGAGCTACCTTATTATTCCTGTCAGCAAACTCTCAGACGGCCAATTCCAAAAAGCTTCTGCTCCCTTCCCAACAACGCGGCGACTGCTAGTGAGATACTCGGGCAAAACAAAACTGACCCCCAAAAAAACCAATTAAACATAGCAGTTTGATTTCAGATTTTGTATCACTGAATCAAAAGTCAACCACCTGAGGGGACGGAGGACCTGGCTGTGCTCTCAAAGCTTTTAAAGTGCTGCATCAACTGTGACAAGGAGCTTTGAGAACAGCTGTAATCAGCAACAACATTGTGCAGGTGTGCTGCTTACGTGGCAAGTGTGCAATGCAACTTCTGAGTAGTCACTGATGAGAATAAAATAGTATTATCTTCATTTCCATTGCCAATCCATGCTTTTGATCTATAAAAATACCATCCTGGGTAGGGTAGATTAATTTCCTAAGTTGATCACACAACATAAAGCTTGGGTATTACACTGCTGATATGAATGAAGCACTGCAAAAATGACCTAGACTGTAATGTCACCAGTCTTACCAGAGAACATTCGTATATTTGAAGATGCATTTCACATTTTTTCCCTTAGGTCTAACATGTACATTATCACATTGTCACAACATCTTTAAATCTGTTCTAATTTTCCCTATAGCGTGATGAAATTTTTTGACATTTTCTATTTCTGTTTCTGAGCCTAAAAAAAGAGACCATTTAACAGCATTATTCTCCTGTTTAGAATAACTCAGCATGTTTTGACTTAGTTGTTTAAAAATTGAAACATTCGTATCTTAAAGGGAGATTAATTACAAAATCTATCACATCTATATGATACTATTAACAGAACTGAGTCTGACCTAAGTGAGATTTCAACAATTTAGAAAAAAGGGGGGTGACTGTTTCCTTATTTTACATAAACAGTGGATCATGAGACAAAAAAACGTTGTATCTCACCTCTGTTTCACCAAATCAACCATTATACTCAAATGCTGAATTTTAAGGGATGACTTGCAGTTAGGCACATGCCTAAATTCAGACCAAATAATGCACACAAAGTATAAACAGCAAGTAAAATAATGTGATGAAAAGAACAAGGTATTCCCTGTTTATTCTGTAGACAATGTGATCATCGATTTTAATATTAATTGTTATGGTTTTGAGGAGAACGGCTCCAATAGTTCCTAAGATATGCTATGTTGTATGTATGTCACCATATTTATAGCTTTGTTGGTACAATGCAATGGAGCAGCTCTTGGGAAGGAGCATGTCTTTGTGTGACGAGCTGCAAACTTTTGCTTCAGAAGCTAAGGTCAGTTTAAAATATAAAAAAAAACAAAACCAGGGCATAAATATTTCTTTTGCATTCTTCCAATACCTGGCTACATTTCTGTGGAACACGCTCTGTAGCCCATTAGATGATGGATAGCGACTGAGACAAATTCAAATCCCATTTATTTCAGAAAAAATTGAAGACGCTGTTTGCAAAGAATCCTCAAAGCTTTGTGCCAAATCCAGTTTTTTCCTATCAGTATTTTGGAAAAGCTGCAGCTTCTATCCAAACAGAAGAGGACAGCAGAAGCTCTGCAGACACCTGACCTTGCTGCTTGACAGGATGAGAAAATTGAGCAGTCTTTTGAATGTAATACAGTGAATTTGGACCAGGACACCAAAACCCGTTTTGTCTTCCCTTTCTCCTACCTCTGGTGAAGTCAGTTGTGCTGACAGAACAGCACAACTTGGGAAGTCCTTACCCGTGCCATAGAGGTGCTCTGCCCGAGGTCCACACTGCTGAACCAAGGTTCTATTCAAGGAGGTTCTACTCAAGGAGGTTCTACTCAAAGCCTTAAGTTCCTTCAGCAGTCAGTGAAGAAGGACACATTACCTAAGGCTGAGCTCAGCTCCTGTCTTCCCTGGCTATGGGATGGAGCTGGCGACAACCAGAGTCCTGACTCGAGACACCTTGGTTTGGGTGCTGGAGGCAGAAGGGATGAATCCTCAGCTCTCCTGCAGCGGGACTGGGTCTGGAGAACCAGTTCAGCTCCAGGAAACAGGACTCCTACCGACATAAAGAAGTGCTGAATTCAGTCTCAGGCTGCTGCTGAGTTTGTATTTAGCAATGTAATCCAACTGAGCCAACATTTTCTAAAATGCATGAAATACCTCATAATTAAAGCTTGGTACTTAAATGATTTAGATACCTAAGTAAAATTCAATTAATGTGAAACAGCTCAGGGTGAGTTTAGATGGTTCACCTCTTCCTCTTCCATTCTTTACACTTTTTCACAGGTGAAAAAAGAAACCTCGGAAGAAACACTCCTGCCACAGACTGCTATTTCAGCAGGAACTGAAAAAGCTGGGGTAACAGGAGTTCAGCTACCAAGCACTTAAGGAAAAATATTACAAAGTGGGACACCTTGGGATTTATGTCAAAATAATTTCTGAAGGAGCTGCTTATGTTTTCTCTTCCTCTCCATAAGTGCTAGAAACTGCTGACAAGGATTATATCTGAATATATAGATATACATACAAACAAGCACAAACATATCACAGAATGATAGGAGTTGGAAGGGACCTCTGGAGATCATCCAGTCCAACCCCCTGCCAGAGCAGGGTCACCCAGAGCAGGTCCCACAGGAACGTGTCCAGATGGGTTTGAATGTCTCCAGAGAAGGAGACTCCACCACCTCTCTGGGCAGCCTCTGCCAGGGCTCTGCCACCCTCACAGCAAAGAAGTTCCTTCTCATGTTTAGATGGAACTTTCTATGCTCCAGTTTGTGCCCATTACCTCTTGTCCTGTCCCTGGGCACCACTGAAAAAAGCCTGTCCCCATTTTCCTGACACCCAGCCTTTCAGTATTTATAGGCGTTGATCAGATCCCCCCTCAGTCTTCTCTTCTCCAGACTAAACAGACCCAAGTCCCTCAGCCTTTCCTCATCAGAGAGATGCTCCAGCCCCTAATCATCTTTGTAGCCCTCTGCTGTACCCTCTCCAGCAGTTCCCCGTCCTTCTTCAACTGGGGAGCCCAGAACTGGACACAGTGCTCCAGATGCAGCCTCACCATATGCATACATATATATAAAAAGACAGAACTGATGGTTTGAGAGCTGGACCTGATGGGAACACAGGGTTTGTGTCTGGGCAGGGCTGTGGCTTCTCTCCTTGGCTGGGGCTCTGGGGACCAGCGGAGAGGTGGGACCCGGGCTGTTGGTGGGTTCACCCATCCGAGCAGCGACGCTGCAGAACCGAGACCGCACCACCGCTCTGCTTCTGTGCTCGCTGTAGGAAACCACTCATGCCTTCTATAGCTCTTTTGTCTCCTGAAATTATATATAAGATGTCATTGAGGGTTTTTCTGGGTTTACACAATGTCTCTCGGCATTGTGAGATTATAAAATGTCGGTGAATGGGATTACTCCCTATCACATGACCTGCTGACACTTGAAATGTTCTTTTGAGTCCCCTTTTGTTTGCCCAAGTTGTTATACTAAAGAGCCAGACACCATATCATTTTCCGTCACGCAGATCACCTTATTTCATATTGTTAGAGAAACCAAACCACCACATATTGTGTCAAGTGACATTTCTTAAATGTCGTAAGATACAGAAAAAAACCCTGTTCTTTTATGTTTTAGATTGATACCTTGACTTCTGTTTCATTTCACTGCACTAAAATACTTAAGTCTACTGGGTAATAAATATTCCGTTACTAACCTTTCTAAAATCTCTACATAGGGACTAAAATTTTAGACATTTGATTATAAAAGACAAACAATTGAGAGATTATTTTTCTTTAGCAGATTTCCTAGTCACAAACAGCTTTTGCTTCACAAGCTGAGTTTGTAATGACATCCTCTAACAACTGCCATATTTCAGTATCTCTAGATTCCTGGAATGGAATTTTTATGAAATCAGTGGCAAGAAAGAAAATTTGAAATGCAAGACTCCAGATACAAAAAATACAAGCTCTGCTTATGGTATTTCAAGCCTTGCCATATTTCTACTTACATGATTTATTCTATTCTAAATCCAGTACAGAAATCGCAAATTTTATTGATGAAATAATATTGAAAAATGTGGGGTGTGCCTCCTGGAACAGGGAGCAAGGGGGGAAATTATTGGACTGTAAAATTCTTTCCAGTCTTGAACTTGTTCTCTGTGGCTGACAACTTTTATCCCTCTGTCTGAGAAACTGCAGGGATGGAAGCGGAGGGGTAATTGCCTTCCAAATGAATCTTGTTTTTCAGCTAACCCCTAATGAAATCAGCATCCATAGGGCAGAATGGGCGCTGCCGCAGAGTATGACAAGGAAGGCTTCCACATCAGCCGTGCCAGAAAGCAGACCAGACATAAGACACTCTCCAACACGCGCCCGCTCGGTGTTTGCTTTCCACAAGGAGCGTTATGATAAATGAGGGCCCGTTTCTTTGCTATTTGTCAATGATTCACACCAGCATTCAAAAGAAAAAAAAAAAAACAACCACATTCTCCTTTATTTCTCAATGCACACATTTTATGACCCTGGGAAAGCCTAGTAGCTAAATGTTTCCAAGCCACGAAAAAAAAACCCTCCTCAAAACACAACAGGCTCCAAAGATCAAAACCTGGCTTCCCCAAAGAAAAACAAGGGTATCTTGTGTAGATCCAACGACGCAGCAGCGATGCTAACCAGCTGTCGGGGAGCAGCGTGGCACTGTCTTCTGCATCGCTGGAAAGGGGCCCCAGCTGTGCTTTGTCACTGGCCCCCTAACAAGGGGAGCCGCAGTGATTTGGGGGTGGGAGGGAGACGCGGTGCATTTTTCTTGACATTTCCCTTGGGTGTCTTTTGAGAACTACATTTCTGTTAATTAACTTCACCTCCGAGCTGCCCAGGGTAACAGTTTCCCCTTCAGGTTGCAGAGTTACACCTTATTTGATCAACTGTTTGGGTAGGAACAGCACAAGGACACAGATTGACTAAATAAACTCAAGCAACTGAAATAGCACCATTAACCAGAAACAAGCAAACAAACACAAAACTCAGCTCAGGGACCACTCGACCTTGAAATATCCAAAACGCGCTCAGCGATGTCCTCTCGCTCGGAAACTCCCAGCACACTGCAGCATGGGATGTGGAAAAGGAGGATGAGATTTCCCCTAAGAACAGGTCTTGAGCAATCTGGTCTAGTGGGAGGTGTCCCTGCCCATGGCAGGGGGGTTGGAACTCGATGGTCTTTAAGGTCCCTTCCAACCTGAACCATTCTATGATTCTATAACAGACATAAAAATGCCCACACCAGGGCAGAACAATGGCTCACCTGCCTATTTATCACAAATATGTATAAAAGTATAAAAAGGAAGAGCTCAGAGGGTAATTTTCCTCGGTATGTACTCCCAATCTCGGCAACCCGTGGCTGGGGACTTCCAGAGCAGCATTTGAAGGATCTGTCCTCTCTGTTTTCCTTGTTTGGACGTGAGTTCCACTTTCTGAAACCTTATTTATTTGTAATAAAACTCTTTGATTAGCTGTTTTACCATACCAGCCTGTAGGATTAATTTTTTTTAGTAAATGCTAGCATAATTACACCAGTTTGGGTCAGGGTTTTTTTCCCTTTTTTCTTCACAGAATCATAGAATCGTCTAGGTTGGAAGGGACCCTAAAGATCATCTAGTCCAACCATCAAGCTAACTCTGACAAAAAAATAAATAAGAAATAAGCAATAAAAAATCACTAAACCATATTCCTGAGGACCATGTCTACCCGTCTTTTGAACACCTCCAGGGATGGTGCCTCAACCTTTTTTTCCTTTAAATTTGATTCCAGCAAATTTCCTCAGCTTTAATAACCTTTTCTTTTGAAATGAAGTATTTCCATAGTGGGTCCTTTTTAATTTCGATTTGTAAATGAGGACCAATTTCCAAACAATAATTTGGAAATTCAAATTTTCAATAGTTTTTCTGTGGTTATATTTTGAAACATACGTTTATGGGATCTAAACATCTGCTATTTATATCACACCTTATCGTGTGGTTTTTGCCCTTGCAGCCTCTTTGGTCTCCTTCAGCTTTTCACAATCCCCATCCTCACCCAGACGGAACAGCAGGCTGTACAGCTGCAGCATTTCATTCCTTCTGTTTATATCTGGGATTCTGGGTTCCTCCTGACAGCAGGAACTCTTCACTCCTAATGTATAGGATCCTCCCCCCAGTGGCAGGAATTTCTCTGCCATTCAGACTTTGTAGCTTGATATTACAGGTTGCAGGTTGATGATTTCTTTTCCATTAAGGTACTGAAACACTTATTTGGCTAATATCCTCACATAAAACTAGGCATTTCACTCCATTTGCCTTATTTTTTATGGAGTTGTGTAATTTACATTGCACCTTAATAAATATTGGTCATTCTGATTTTACATCTCTGGCTTTATTAGGACTTTGCCAGCACTGGTTTTTGATTGATCTTTATCCTATTTTTAATTAAGGAGAGTTACTTTCTCTCTAGTGGATGATCACCCTGATTTTGTGTGCTTCTTCACCTGCTGTATTTTCCCTACTTTTTGCTTGAAAAAAAATTCTATAATGTCTTCAGTTGACTTCTTTGTGATACAGAGAAATGACTAAATGCAATGCTAGGTGAAGACTTTATCCAAGCTTTCCTACTGCATCAATTCTGTTTTTCAGCGTACCCAGCTCAGCCTTTTTGTGAGCAACACAAGAGTGAGAAATTGTAACAAGGTGAAGATAAAACTAAGGAAAGTTAACTCCACTCTTGGAAGATTTATAATTATTGTCTATGAAAGGCTGAGGGACTTGGGTCTGTTTAGTCTGGAGAAGGAAAGACTGAGGGGGAATCTGATCAACACCTATAAATACTTAAAGGCTGGGTGTCAGGAAAATGGGGACAAGCTTTTTTCAGTGGTGCCCAGTGACAGGACAAGAGGAAATGGGCACAAACTGGAACAGAGGAAGTTCCATCTAAACATGAGGAGGCACTTCTTTCCTGTGAGGATGGCAGAGCCCTGGAAGAGGCTGCCCAGAGAGGTGGTGGAGTCTCCTTCTCTGGAGACATTCAAACCCACCTGGACACGTTCCTGTGGGACCTGCTCTGGGTGACCATGCTCTGGCAGGTTGGGCTAAATGACCTCCAGAGGTCCCTTCCAACCCAAACCCTTCTTTGATTCTATGATATGCTGGCCCTTCCACAACACAGAGCAGCACTGAGGCTGTCAGCACACATCCCTGCACCCAAATTAATTACCCTTGCCTCTTACCGAGCTGAATTAATATGAGGGTAGCACCAAAGAGTGATGCAGCAATCCAGCTGCCCGTCCCACAGAAGACCAGATGGAATTATCTTAGGAAATTTTGCCCTGCAACTCATTTGAGAATCTGGAGGAAGCTGACTGCACTGATTATAAATTTAACTTGTCCAAAGTATACTTGAAGAATGGGCAGGTTGCGGCATCTCAGAGGAGATTCTTCACATCTGCTTCCCGAATAAAAGGAATTTTCAAGCCAAAAGATCAGGGCGCAATGAAGAATCAATGACTATGGATAAACACCTAAAGCAAAATTTGGATGCATCTGAAGACTTTCTTACTCTTTTATCTCTGCTCTTAGCATTACTTTTTGTTTTCCCACCCACAAAGCCTGCTTTATTGACTTTAAATTAAATATTAATTCACTTTTCAAGCTACGTTGTAGAAATCTGATCAAAGGCAAATGGTTACTATGATAAGTAACAGTTAAATTCCTTAAGTATAATATAATCTATACATTTTCTATTAAAGAATAGCACTGAACTAAACATGTCAAAAGACTCTAGGATCAACTGACATGTACACCATTACACAGACACACCCACAATATGTTGGCTAAAATAGCTTATTTCCCATTAAAAGGAATAGAAACAAGACATCTCAGTCCCTTAGGCTTGTAAGCTTGAAAATCTCTGCCAGCGTTATTAAATGAGAACATTATTTAATTAGTAACGGTAAGAGAGGATAAACTCTGCCTGCTTTAGGTCTAGAATATCTAAGAAGACATATTTCTTCCACAGAATGAAACGCTGGTGCAGATGCAGGGGGCTGTGTGGGACACAAAAGATTTGGATCTGGCTTCCTGCTTTGTCACGGACTTTCTGCGTGACCTTAAAGTAGCTGCAGTGCACCTCAAGCCCACGTTGGTACAATGGGGCTCCTCTGCTCTGTGAAATGACTGTAAATTTCAAATCACTCAATACTGCAAGGAATTCAGTACTGAAACAACAACATTAAGGACAGATGAGAACATATATCTACTTGTCTGCACTTAATTTGTAAGCAAGGCCCATTAACTTTACTCCCCAAATACTATAAAATGCTCATGCTTTCTTTAATAGCTGTGTTTTCACCCCAGAGGTGGGCTTATGACACTGTATCATTACTAGGAGAGATTTATGCAACAACAAGGCTGGCAATATCATATTGATTTTTTCTCAAGCAAAAACAGATATACCTTTCTCTGGGGTACCTTGATTTTTGGGCTGGTGTGGTGACACGCTGATGTGACCTAGCACCTCACTTTACAGGGTAACTTTTATGTGTATATGCCTAACACATACGCACGAGCTGCCAGCAAACATGAGGGAACAGCTGTCCCCTGCTTAGTTTAAAATTCTGTCCTATGCAGTTGGAGAAAACACTGCTTTGCTTTCACAGAAGGAATAATCTCACTCACAAGTAGTTTAGTCGTCAGACCTCCCCTTTCAGTAGATGGCTGTCACTACGCTGAAGGTCTGTGCTAGGAATTAAGACATTAAGCACTGAAACAGGTTGCCCAGGGAAGCTGTGGCTGCCCCATCCCTGGAGGGGTTCAAGGCCAGGCTGGATGGGGCTTGGAGCAACCTGGTCTGGTGGGAGGTGTCCCTGCCCAGGGCAGGGGGTTGGAACTGGGTGGTCTTTAAGGTCCCTTCCAACCCAAAACATTCTATGATTCTATGATTATACATTTAGATATTTGGTGACTGTTTTTCACTTCCTACTTTGTCCTTGTTCTTCTTTTCTGCTGATCTATTCTAGCCTTAGGGTAGGATATCTGGTGACTTAGACTGCCTACACCATTTTTCTTGAACCTTTATCAAATGAAATAACTTCAGCTCAAATATTAGGCTACTTTACACAGGATGCAAACATAGTTATCTAAATTGCATGTTATTCCAACATCAATGGAATGATGGGGATTCATACTATTGTGCAAAAGAAACGGCACTCACTGGCACAATTGTGACTACAGATTTTTGGGTGGAAGTGGCAGAAAAGACTGCTTTTTTGCTATTCTGACACAACCTGGCTCTGTGTTTTATGTCTTCATTTTGATCTATTATCTCACTCCCATGTTTTTTAGAGTACTGTAAATCTCCTTTAACAGCAACTGTGTTTCAAAATAGCACCCTTAAGCCTGGGAAATCTACCTTATCTGTGGCAACTCACCAAACAATGAATGCCAATATATTTGACATCATTGTATAAATTTATCAGGGTTTTTCATCCACTGAAAAACGTATCTTCTATTTTTCTTACACACTAGATCAAAGTTATGGCAGTGCACAGCGGAGTCAATGGGTGTTCACCTTTCTGCTATAAACCCCTCAGGAGACTCAGATGAACATCCCTCTGGAAGAGGGGGTTTCATTTTAGAGAGGTTTTAAAAAAAGACAGGCAGCCATAGTGCTTAGAGATACGGTTTAGTGATGGTTTTTGTCAGTGTTGGGTTGATGGCTGGACTCAATGATCTGAAAGGTCCCTTCCAACCCAGGCAATTCTGTGATTCTAGGATTCTAACAGTTATATAACATGAAAAAATAAAAATTTTAGCAAAAATAGTAAAAATATTGTGATATTCTTCTACATAGACCTTAAGAAAACAGGAAGAAAGCACTGTGGGTTTTTGCTTGACTCCTTTCTAATTGACTCCTTCATGCGTGTATAATAGAGAAAAGAAAACTGTATTTATACAAACACAGGGAATGAAAAGGGGAAGTCCAGCTAAAAACCTCCATTCTTCTTTTGAATTTTCCTCATGTATCTCTGTGCAGGTTCAGTGTCACTTCTGTGCCCATAAGTGTTATTTATCTCCGCGAGAGCAGGTGAGGAAGGGTGGGAGAGAACTGCTTCTTCCACCCACTGTCACGCAGACTGAGGTGTGGCTACCAAGTGCACGGTTGCGGGCAAACCAATCTGCCGTGGGGATTGCTCCTCCTGGAAAGACCACTCCTGAGTTCAGCCCAGTTGCCCAGGAATAATGCTCCTTTTCGCGTAACTGGAATACAGGGAAAGGTTCAGAGCTTTTGAAAGTTTTCTTCCCGTCCTCCCTGGTGAAAAGGGAGGGTGGAAGAAGCATCGAGCAGATCTGCAGTTGTGCCTCCTGCCTGCAGTGCCTGACGCGGGCTTTCCGGCAGCTTGCAGGCTGGCTTTCAGCTTGACTTCCCAAGCAGAAGACATCTGTGCCTGCACAGCGTGCCCTTTGCAGCTGCACCCTGCCTCCCCTGGGAAGCCCTAGGCGGGGGACACGACTCCTCCATCAAAGATTGGCAGTGGTAAAACCCTGCTAGCAATCTGTGAACCACTTCTTCTTCACACACAGCCTCCCCCTCAGCAACCCGGGCTTAGGTAAGGGCTGGGTTTGGGTTATAAATCAAGTCAGGGAGGAAACAGACGATGCTGGAGTTATAAATGCTGCTGAAGTTACAGTAATGTGAACACAGTATTGCTGATATGTATCAGACACGTTACCAGGCATGCAGTGCAATAGTGGATATTTCCAAGATTAGGCTTTTCAACTTCATACCCCCCTAAACTGAAAAAATCATCTTCAAATACTGGCAGAAATCAGCCTGAGAGATAAGAACACCTGTGAGTCAATCACACCAGCTCCCTTCAAAGGGAATTCCTTTGCTTTCAGTAAAGAAAAGAGAAGTATTTCCGAGGAGCTTATGCTGCACACAAGCATTACTAACATCAGTCACACAATATTGTAATAAGACTTGTCCCACCATTCCATCCCCGCTGGTGCTAACAAGGACTAAGAATGTTTCCTGAAGAGCTCTGTTCTCTCTATAATACACTCATCAAGCAGATTATCCTTCAGTCCAAGACCTCTCACCTCTGTTAGCTACTCTAGATAAAATACTCTCTCTTCGACATACTTATTTCATCCAAAACTACACATACAAGTATGTAACAAACTGCATTGATTCTTCCTGAATTCAACAGACTGAAGGAAGTACTGAAAAGAGGAATTATTCACCATTTCACTGTTATTGCAGCAGCTACAGCGTTTTGGGTTAATTTTCCATATGTAGTTTAGAAGGAAATCCTTGCGCACCAACCTCACCATCGGGCAGCAGGGTATATCAATGTAAAATTCAGATTGCAATAAACTAGTATCAGGTTCACTGAAGCATGAATAAGGAGCGACCTGAGGGTCAAAGTTGGCTAGCAAAAATACTTAAAAAATACAATATTTATAAGTGGCCTTATAAATCAACTTTAAAAGGTTTTTTCCCCCTTTGTTCTACTATTTTGAAAAATCCACTTTTTTTAAAGACCCAGAGAAACTCTATTACTCAGCCTTCAGTCCATAGGACTTAACCTGTATTCCTTCTAAAATAATTGGTCAGCTCTGTTCAGCTTTGTTTCCCACATCATTTATTGACCTTTGACAGAATAAACAGTAGACTTGTAGGGGTTTCTTACTCTATTTCTTGCCAAAAATAACTGGGACTTTTCTCAGATTATAATGTCTTTTATAACAAACTTCGCTCTAGCATGAAACTACACAGTACATGTGTCTTCAGCTTCAAGCCTTCACGTATCATTTATTAAAGAGAACACTAACCTAGATTACTAATCCTGTCTGGAGAAGCACTATTTTTCTTCCCAACACACAAGTTGCTCATCAAGGCGATCCATGAGGATCTCCAACCTCATGGCTTATTTCCTGAAGAACCAGCTCTCTTGTGGACCTGGTGCCACCCTCCTGACCTCAGCTGAACACCACCAAACACAGCAAATTGCAACACACACACCTGCAGTCGGGTAACAGACTGCAAAATGACGTAGGAAATCTTGAATAATAGGATGAAATAAAAATGCTGACCACATGCCGCTCATGGGCCAAAGGAAAGGCACGAGAAGCCACCTGTGCTCAGTGTGAAGGGTTGCTACATGTTCTGCCAGGACACAGGGGAAAACAGATGCAGAGGACACATCCCAGACTTACAGCCTCAACTCTAAATTATATCTAAGTCCTTTGTCCCTCCTGCTTCAACTCTAAAAAAGGCTGTAAGGTTCAGTCAAACAGGACTGGCCTCATACCTATGTACTTTTTTCATATTAGATATTTTTTTGCCTTTTTGTTCTAAATGCTGGTAGGAATGGCCTAAAGTGCAGTGAAGTCAACGTCAGTGTTTCAACAGAATTCAGGGGCACTGGCCAATTTTTTCTGCGCTATAATCTCACACAATGTATTTGCATGCATACATACACAGACCACAGACCAAGGTACTTTTGGAACAGTTATTTCAAATGGAGTTTAACTCCACAAAATAACTTCTATCAAAAATTTTAAAAGACAATGTATGAAAATACAAAGGCCTTGTGAAAATACAAAAGCTTTGTGAAAATACTAGAAATAGAAATGAGCTCCCAGTTCTTCTCAGAACAAGCCAGTGACACTTTTGGATGATCTCTTGCAGTCTGCGAAAGAACTACCTTAATTACTTTTATTTAGCAATATCCACTTTTCTCCAGAAAAACCTCTCCCAAAGCCAAACACAATGGCAGATACTTCAGTAAAGCCGAACAGACAAGCCACCTGAGGAGCCCTCACTGAGCAATCCCAAAGGAGATCACTGTGCTTGGAAAAGAAACCATGTGAACATGAGTTTGTGAACAAAACTTGATGCCATCATTGTCTGTCACAGAAACCTGACTGACTGAAGAAGTATATAAAATGGGACCATCTCAGGAGTTCACCAAAAATACCTTCTCTACCAGTATATTAAATCAAGGCAAGCTGGAGTGTACCAAAGCATGCCAGCAACAACCCCTTCCAACAGGACATTGTGCAACTGGCCAGAGACACCCAAAACTGTGACCCACCTGGCTGTCCTTGGGATAGCTCTGGCCTGTGCCACACCTGGCATATTTAAAGTAATGTCTAACCCTTGCAGTGGCATCAGAAGGCACCCAACAAAAGATGAGTGAAGACACTGATGAACTCCGGGTAACAAACGTCCTCCGGAGTTCTGCACTGATGCTCGTTACTGCCTTGGACAAGAAAGATCTCCCTTTAATAGCTGTTTTGTTAAGAACTTGGCTCCTGTTGGACTTTTATCTAACTTGCCTTTTAGAGGCTGGAACAGAAAAGCTTAGATAATCCTTGAAGTTTTTTTTACCAGTCTAGTGAAATGCCAGTTTTTAGGCAGGAGCTTAGGGGAATACAATACAATTTCCCACAAGCAGCAGGCATAAAAGGTTCTTGGTGAGGAATGAACCTGAGCCTCAGAGATTGGGTAAGTCTCGGTCAACCTCAGGAGTTCACCTTGTCACCCAGACAAAAATTTTCTCAGGCTTCAGGTTTGCGTCTTGTGTTCTGACTCCTGTCTTTCCCTACATTTTAGAAGAACCCTGTATGAATATTTATAACAAGTAGCAACAAGATGACTTGAAAATTCAGCAAATATGATTCAGGAATTTTTTAGGTGCTTAAATACCGAGAGAAAACCACTGCTCTGATTCCTTTTCCATCGTTGCTCAAAAAGACTAGAAGACCTGTCCCAGGAATGGTCTGTGGAGGACGGGTATTCATTCACTCATAATGCCGTTACGTTCACATGGAATGGATACTGTACACTTAACCAAACAACTTCAAATGCAGGGCTGTTGTCCAGGTCCCAACCAGTGCAAATCAAATACACTTCAATGTAAATACACTTATTTATCCCACATGAAAAACCTAGCTTTTCATTGCGTGCCTCCCCAAAATGAGAGTTACCAAGGCGTGGACAGAGCAGACTGTGTTGGCTTCATAAAAAGACTCTACTGGGATACTTTTTTGATCCCAAAGTGACTTTGAAACAGCTGTGTCAGTGTCACAGGCTTGTTTTCAATATTTCCTCAAAAGACCTGGGGTTCAGTGCTATGCATCAAATATTCACGTTACCTTCATCGAATAGAAAACTCATGAGCCTGCCATATGTCATGATAAATACCACGGGGTGGGGTTTTTTTCTGAAATAAGTAACATGCAGAAATCTCTTTGGCTTCCTGGTCCCTTGGGACCCATTTTTTTGCTCTGATACATCTTGCAGCAAAATCAGAGACTCAAACAGAGAAAGGCCAGTTTGCAGGTTATCATATGGATTTGTTTTGTTCTCAGCTTTACAAAAGTGAGACGGAGCCTGTTCATCCAGACAGTAAGTGCAGCCCTTTGCTTCCAACAGATTTGGTCTGGATAATCCTTCAAATAACATCATCTTCACAGCATTTAATTTATTAGTGTGACTCCCTGACATCCGATGGTTTCCGAGTATCTTGTGTGAGAGAAGACAATGCACTGGCAGCTGCTCATGAAAACGCGGAACGGAAATGCAGTGTTTTTAGGACACCCGATCTGCCTCTGGGTGAAGGGGAAAAGGCATAAGACCCTCGTCTGTCCACTCCGGCATGACACAGCTCAAATGACATGTCACAGCTGAAAATCCAGCTCGCGAGATGCCGCTGACGTTACCGAGGGCCATGCCGTAATGCACAAAACATTACCATCCCGACCAGAAATACCGCAGTACATATTTTAAAAGGTATACGCAATTGATGCCGGTCTAGACTCAATTTATGGCAACAGCTATAAAAAAAAAAAAAAAAGGACATGAGCAGAGGTAAAAAAAGCAGTCATTGTAGAGTTAAATTGCTCTCCCAACTTAAGAAGGACACATGGGGCTGGGGTAAAGTGGAATAATGCTCTCATCCATTATGGCAAAGGATAGTTGTTCTCATGCAGATTTTAGGTGCTGGTAATTCACTGTCTCCTATATCCTATCCTCTACATTCCAAATCCCAGCACGATTCTCCGTGCAAGAGCTACTGTGTGATTCTGTGAATGGTGTCACAAGCACAGGCACACTCTAGTCGTTACATTGTAACTTTGTTTTGCAAAATGTTACCAGCTAGATCTCATTTTCAAATACTGAGAATGGATTTACCCGATTTTTAAAGTAATTATTCTTGCCTTTTTTCCTCCTTCGACAAAACTCATTATGAATCCTCTTTAATTTTCCTCAATATATCCAGAAAACCGGAGTCAGTGAAGCCCCTTCTCACAGCTCCAGGAAGGAAAGATCCCTTCCCTCCGTTCCACCAGTGAACGGGGATATTCCCTGGAGCCAGCGCTTGAAGCCAGCAACAGGCTGGCTGAATATGACTTTGCACCTTTGCCCCTGGCATGGCTTCCAAAATTTAAGCATTTGATTTACTGAGAATTAAGTGTCAATAATAAACAGGTCGGTTCAAAGGACGTTGTACTCATTTTACTCCAAGAGCAGTTTTTGGTAAGTTTTTGAAGTTTTTCTTTAAGTTTACAGCAACACCTTTCAGCACAGCACAGACAAGATCTCAGGGTTGGAGAGAATGCATACGTAACTGAGGTGTTAAACACCTCTGGAGCAAGGCACATCAGATGGTAACTCTATTCTCATGATACTTAGACTGACCAAAAGTGCTGAATCACGGGTTACATGATAATTCATATAAGAAATATAAAGAAGGTAAATAATCTTTTAATGACCAACTCAGCAGTGAGCAAACACAGGCTCTTAAAACAAAATCAATTAACTACTGACAGTCTACCGTGTTCCTTGATATAATATCTATTGAAAAAACAATACATTCACTTATCTTTCAAGACATTAAAACACTTCAATTATTAAATATGAATGACTAGGATCAAATGTAATCTCTTTGTCTTACAGTCACATTGTTTGGCACAAAAAATAACTTCACCTTAGAAGCAGAGAGTGGTAATAGGTATCCTGGCCAGAAATGACGGTGAGATGAAGACACGTATTTATGACCCACGACCATCCTCTGTGCTTTACCATAACTTAGTTTCAGCAGCTATTTGTCTTTAACGTATTGGGAGTCACAATGCAAACTACAACATTTCAGGTAGTACATTCAGATGAAGGCTCATAACAGGATTCTCCCCCAAAATAAGTTGAAAACAGAGGTCAAACAGAAGTCCAACCCACATATCAGCTAGAAAACACCACTTATCTTCAGTGTATGTTTTCATGTTCTGAGGTATATTATATACAATACAAAAATTTGTGGGAATTAAAATAGTACAGAGGCCATCCCTCACACTTTTAAAAAGAGGCAGTTCAGTTCTCTGTCATCTTCATCCTTGCTCACAGTTAGATGGGAAAGCACAGAGAATATAAGCTTTTGTTAACAAAAACGTTAACAAAATCAGAATAACACGGAACATACGAACCTAAACTGGGAAGAGGACATAAGCAAGAAAAGTGGTTTGTTCATCTAACATAACAAAGAATGTAAACATAAGAAAAAGTATTTCTTTCATTTGAACACTTTAATATCCTCAGTGCAAACATTCAGCTGTTGACAGACACTCTCCTTATGTCTGATAGATTTTCTTTGCAATACAACCAATTGGCTAAAAGCTCTCCTAAAGTCCTCTGAGCATGTATGATGTGACCTTCAACCCCAAAAGCACCCGTAGTTAATTAGGATTCACTGCAGAATGAGCACTTTGTGACAATCTAGCAGATAATTCACAACGACTTGCAAAGGAATACTGAAATCTCTTGTATGACACTCAGCTCTGTTCTGAAGTCATGCATAATGACTCTGCTAATTTGCACTTACCCCAAGACCACTCTTAAGCTGCTGTACAAAGGCTACATAGGCACGAGAATCAGTGTGAATTATCTATAAAACAGATTTATAGAAAATAAGAATCAGATCCCTAACATAAAATAGATGTGTCCTGTCTTGGCAAGTCATTGTAGAAAGCTTAGCCATAATGCACCTGGTAACTAAATAAATATCTAAATAAAGGCTTGAATCTCCACTTTCATGCTGTTTTGGTTTTTTTTTTTTTTCTCAAAGGAATTTTTTCACCTAGGGGATTAGCTGCTGAGTGCAGCACACAAACTCCTCACGATTTCCAGTCAGGCTTGGGATAATTATACCTTCTATAATCTGCAATCCGCTAGTTAGCTGATAAATTAGTGTGCTTTTCACAAAGGAGGAATACTCATGTTACAGTCAGTAATACAAAGCAGGAAAAAAAAAAAAACNCAGACACTCTCCTTATGTCTGATAGATTTTCTTTGCAATACAACCAATTGGCTAAAAGCTCTCCTAAAGTCCTCTGAGCATGTATGATGTGACCTTCAACCCCAAAAGCACCCGTAGTTAATTAGGATTCACTGCAGAATGAGCACTTTGTGACAATCTAGCAGATAATTCACAACGACTTGCAAAGGAATACTGAAATGTCTTGTATGACACTCAGCTCTGTTCTGAAGTCATGCATAATGACTGCTAATTTGCACTTACCCCAAGACCACTCTTAAGCTGCTGTACAAAGGCTACATAAGCACGAGAATCAGTGTGAATTATCTATAAAACAGATTTATAGAAAATAAGAATCAGATCCCTAACATAAAATAGATGTGTCCTGTCTTGGCAAGTCATTGTAGAAAGCTTAGCCATAACGCACCTGGTAACTAAATAAATATCTAAATAAAGGCTTGAATCTCCACTTTCATGCTGTTTTGGTTTTTTTTTTTTCCCAAAGGAATTTTTTCACCTAGGGGATTAGCTGCTGAGTGCAGCACACAAACTCCTCACGATTTCCAGTCAGGCTTGGGATAATTATACCTTCTATAATCTGCAATCCGCTAGTTAGCTGATAAATTAGTGTGCTTTTCACAAAGGAGGAATACTCATGTTACAGTCAGTAATACAAAGCAGGAAAAAAAAAAAAACNAAAAAAAAAAAACCTACAGAAAATAAACCCCAAGAAAAAAGAAATCAACAAAATAAAATAAGGATAAATGAGCCGTGCAGTGAGACAAACAGAATTAACAGCGAACACTTTCAGCCCCATCAGGTTTCACATAACTTTAAAGAAGGGAAACCTCATGTCACAGAGCCACAAAGGCCAATATTTTGTGCATGCACATTAACAGGGGTTATGCAAAAAAATCAAGGATAGAGTGTGACTGACTTGTAATTTTTTTAATTACTTATTTATACTACCTTATATACTTGATCAGCTAATAGTCACACTGAGCTTTAAGGACATATTCATGTGAGAAAGAATGACTCGCACAAGAAAGACCTGTAGAATCAATTCCAAGCAATTACTCTCTATTTGTATCCAAAGGACCAACCTGTGATATAAAATGCCAAATGGAAAATCTGAGTGATATTTATTGATAACGTTACTGCAAGGTACTGAAAATATGCTTGTAGATAGGTGATTGAGTCAGTAGCTTTAGGCTCTTCATTTCTCATAGATATTCCACTTATTTATGACCTCGTTCACTCTGTATTTACAGTAGATCATCTGCACTAGAAACATTCCTTATTTATTTAGGATTTAGTCCAAATGAGTTTCATCAATATAAAACAAGTGTGAGAAAAGAACTAGGCTCTTGGATTCTATGAAGAAGAATGAAAGGAAGAGCTCCTGCATTAACACTATGAAAGAAACATTAAATGTATGGGTTTGTTTGATTCACAGACGCTCCGAAGTACGGCTTCTCTGATTTTAAGTGCACTGCACAAAACACAATAACACAGAATTAGTTAAAAAAGCATCAGCTCAGCTTGGTTCATCCTTAATACCCCAGTTCAGCAAGGTGCTGAGCTATAAGCATCTGTGATAGCCAGCTGCAGCCAATTCACATCCACTGAAAACAATGCTTATTCTGGTATCTGTTGAGGACCTTCACGTTCCTGATGGTATCCTTCCATATCACTGTTAGTCAAAGCTGCTGCTGCTCTAAGGAAACTGTTATAGGTCCAGAAGTCACAATTAAAAGACCAAATTATGACTTTTTTTTTTTTTCCTTCCCAGACAAAATCTTCAAGGTGAAAGACAAGACTTCTCATGAGAAAAATGGATGTATCATGACCCCAGTCTGGAGAAGAAATGGCCAAACTTCTGGAAGTCTTTGCCTTAATCCTACTTAAAAAAGCTTATGAATGAGAATGTGGGAAAATGGAGGCAAATCCTGTATTCCTCAATTAAAACCTCTACCGAATTCACAGAGAACTTTGCTGAGGTGAGGACGAAGCAAGAACTGCTGTGCCTAGAAGATACCCATCAGCGACTGAGATGAGGCGCATGCCTGCATTTACTAAAATAAAAAAAAGACTCACCGAGGGAAGTGTGCCTGTACCTGATCTATAATATTCTTTTCTTACTAGCCAACTGTAGTTTTCATTTCTTGCCCCACGTACATCTCGCTCTCTCCTATTTATTGTCGCAGAACCTGTCAAATACCTGCTGTTGATCCACTGTCACCTTGCTGCGCCTCACCTTGCTGTGAGTGAAGTCAATGGCGCACCGTCATTGACCTCGAAAGGAGCAGGATTTGTCCTGAGATGCCTAATCCAAAGCGGGACTCCCCCTTAATTCACTAAGCTTTGGATCAGACCTAGAAGGGATCTCAGCACCATCAAGAAGCGGCAAGACACAAGACACAATACCGAAACCACACCTGAGTGCTTATCCCACATTCCTAATCTTTTACGTGAAAGGGATTGAAAAGCAAGCTGTTCCTGTCAACTGCTCGGGTCCCACTCGGGATCTGAAGGACTGAGCAGGCATCTCTAGGACAGGGTTTCATCTCTTTCTATAGAAATTCAAAACAGGGCAAATATTTGAATGCAGGGCTTTACAGGATATTTCCTCATTTGCTTCCCAACTTTCCACTGTCAAAATCCCACCATCCTTTCTACCCCCACAGAGGAAAAAAGATGATTCTGACTCTTTCTTAGGACTTATCGCATAACGGAACAAAAGACAAGAAATCTGAAAGTTATATTATCCAAGCATTCAGATATAAAACCTTGCTAGTGAGCCTTACACAGTCTGCGGTGGCTCCAGACTGTTGGGAAGTACATCCAACTGATTCTGGTAGAGCTTGTTTTACATGGAGCTCTGCTTGTTTGCTTACGTTCCCCAAGTCTGAACGTGCTGCAGCAGATTTTGCTTTCCTTTATGTCACTCAGCCAAGTTTCTATAGCCATCTTTGAGATGCCATGGGTCTCAAAGTATAGGAGCTGACTATAATTTTGGCTCTTATATATGTATTTACAGACTGAGGATTGCTAGAAAGAGAAACCGAGTGCATGCAACGTGGTGACTTCCAGCTGCTAGAACCACAGAAATCACATCAACTGGCATTAATTTAGACAGAAGGCAATGGAAATAACGAAAACCATTGCAACATGCATACAAGTGAGATGTGAAACTCCCTGTAGCAAGAAAGCACAGGACTGTAACCAGGGAAATAAAAAAGGTAAAAAAAATATTTAGGCATCTTGGGAAATGAAAGAAATGGCCACTTTCATTTGCAAAACCTGAGGAGAAATCTGGCCTGAGTGGCCAAAGGGGGATTTTCTTAAAAGCTCGTAGTTGGCCTAACTCTTTTCCAAGCAAATCCAAGACGAGGCACTGCAATCCATGAGAACAGTTTGGTCATCAGCAAGTACTCATGCAAGTTTAACCACCCTATCCTTCTGCATTTATCCACCAAGCAAAAGAACAATCAAATGCTAATCAGAGTCATAGGCAAAGAACCTAAGAATCAGTACTTCAGTTCTGCCCTGTTTATCTCATCCATCTTACTGTGTTGACTCCTACCTAGTCTTAGGAAAACACTAATTAAGCACGTCTTGTGCTTAATTTTGCAATTGCTTATTGCGCTTATTGCGTGGATATTTGCAATATCCATCTTTTCTATTTTACTAAAGAAAAGTGTGTCCCAGCCGGGTGGCTCCAGGAGGAGAGGTTTTTTGCAGACCACATCAGTGATGCTTCCAGCTGTGCGGGACTGCGAAGCTGGTCCCTGACTCCTGCAGGCTGTGTGGCAGCTGTGTCACAGAAGTGCTGGGGGGGTTGATGGATGCCAGCTTGTACCAGGGGATCGCGGTGTGTGACATGGCCTCCCTGAACATTTTTTGGCACAACTGATGCCCATCTGCTTCCCCTCTGCTCCTTCTCCTGCAGAGGAACATATGGCCCAGAATATGTATCTCAGAAGCAGAAAATGTATTCATATAATTTTCTAAAATATTCCAGATACCTTCTTTTTTCTCGTATAAGCTTTTATTCCAGTTATGAACCTTATATTCTGGTACAATAAACAATTTTTTTACCAATCCTTGCTTAAACAGTTAGGCAACCCACAATGAAAAACTAAAATAAAAAAATAATGTGTATTGCACCTCAGTAGTAAGAAGTTGCTATTGCAAGAAAAATCTTTGCCAGGGTTCTGTTTTTTGTCCATTCCACCACCACATTGTAATACTTACCTTAGTCCAATAGCATTGCATCCAATAACAAATCAACAACAGAAGAGAATAAAGCCACAGTTAAGCTTAACATGAACATCTAATCCCCGAACATTTGTGCTCTGAATGGTTCAAACTGGAGACAAGTTTCCACGATTTTCCTCACATTAAATAGGACCTCACATCACAAATAGCACAATGAAGCCCTTCAAGAAGCAAGAAAAATTTTTCTTTTAAATGGCAGTACCAACACCTGTTTGTGCTTCCCTAACAAGGGTAAACTTTTCCACTGTATCAGTGAGATCTTGCCAGCTTGCCTGTTTGAAGACAGCAGTACTGGAACAAGACTTCATCTGAATGTTTCTTCATTTCTGCCTGAATATATACAAATTTTACATATTTTAGATATATGTATGAAGGTGTGTATATATATAGATTATATACTTGTTTATACACATATACGTGCATACATACAAATATATATGTCTATATATAGGCTTCAATAATTTAATCCTTTTATACAAAACACTCTTAATCCTTGATCACAAAAATGTATTATAAAAGAAAACATAACTGCAATCCTCGCCTACTGTAAAACCACGCCAGACAGTGGCTGTTCACACTGTTCTTTGATAACCACACACCTTATGAGACACTCACACTACACCTATGCAATGCCTGTAACAGTGGCAACACTGAAATGTATGTTTCTCATAACGAAAAGCTTTCCTATCAAAAAAGTGAAGCCCGTTAACAATCACACAGATGTTTCTGGTTATATACAACAAAAGTACAGTGTAGCAGTTGCCTAAAATCAACTGAAGTCAACAGGATTCCTTCTGCTGATTTCAGAGGGCTTTAGGACAGATTTGTGTGCAATTACTTCTGATCTGTAGATTTTTAGATTCCTATTTTCTGTAAATATTTTAGTGAAAGTTTTTGATTCATGCGTGTTGGATACATGGGTCATGAAATCATTTTCTACTGGTTTTGTGCTAAGCATACTGTTTATCCTACCTTTGCTGCCACCGATGAGTTGGGTTTCTCCAGCAAGTCCCAGAGCTTCTTCCTTTTCTCTGGGCAGCAGGTATTATCAAACTCTTCCCCTTCTCTCTCACGCAATGTCTCTGCCTCTCTCCTCAGCTCCTCATTCATCTGCTCTTTCTTTTGATGGTATCTTGCCTGGCAGCAAGATTCTAAATATATCTCATCAATCCCCCAGTAATCAAGCTCCTGGCCAAAAGAAAGAGCACACATTTCTTCCATCATATGTAGTTTCCCTGTCCTGTAGAAATTCAAAATGGAAGTGAAAGCCCCTGGGTGTCGATCAAAAAAATACTCGTTTTCATTTAGATTATAGTCATCACATACTTCTAGCAGAGATTCGTGAGTATTGCAGTCTCTGAGCTTTCCTAATCGTGTCCTTGGAAGTCTGTCCAAAGTCCTCCACAGCACTTCATGGTTGAGCCCACCAACATTTATTTTAACCCTCCGCGAGCAGGCTTTGCTCCTAATGATCTCCACGGGTTCTGGAGGCAGAGAAAGGGTAGACCTTGAAGACTTTTTGTTGATCCCTGGTGGAGCCTTCTCAGCCATTCTGAAAAGGACGCAGTTGTAACACCAGAGTCTGTAGCAGAATGAGCTCGGAGACTACAAATATTTGGGCAGAGTCCTCTTCAGATAGACAGCTCCATTCCTGAAGCTAAAAAAGACAAAAAATTAGAATATTGCAATGTACAATATATTCCCCAGTCTCTCTCTGTCTCTCTCCTTCCATGCTTTCATATGCAGATGAAAATTTAATGATGGTAATTTGCTCTCTCTACAGTGAGACTCTTTTGTGGTAGTATACAGAACCACTGGAACAACTGGAACAGCTAAGAGCACTATGTTTAAGCAAAGGAAAAAAATTCACTGGAATTTCTGTGTTCACGAAAACCAACTGGGACAGTCTGTACAGAGGACTTGGGGTTTTGTTGTTTTGGATTTTTTTAAAACCAGTTTCTGATGCAGCCATGTTAGCTTAGTCTGATTACTTTCCAATTAACATGTGAGGTATGCTAATGGGAAGATTGTAGAGATATCCATAAGGAAGACATGAAATGGGGGCTAGCTTCCCTTTTATTGAATAATTCAAATTTGGGAGATATGTTCTAAAACTGAATGAAAGAATTAGAGCATATCAAAATCTCTTGTGAAACCAAACTGCTTCCCTCCCCCTCCCAACCCAAATCTTGATTTACTGTATTCTTTCACAGCCAAACTTTACTCACCAAACAATTCAATTGCCATTCTGACAAGTTAAATTTTCTAGCACTGGACACTGCTGATTTCTTTACAAACAGGTCAAAACAATCCTAACTCTTCTGCAGCCAACTGAACAATAATACATGTTATATAGGCAGGGGCTGTGCATACCATTCCCTGGCTCCTCAGAAAGGCTCTTCTCAGTTCCACTTGTTCACCCATCAAGTTGTTGCAGGGACACGATTGCGTGACACCAATTAGCAATCTCAGTTTTAGTAACCCACAAGTGCATCCTCACTTGCTGTGCCTTGTGCTTCAGCGAACTCTGAAGCGCAGCTGTTTGTCACCAAATTTCCAATGTCAGTATCAAAGAGGAAGGAAGGAAGCCCACCCACCACCTCTACTACGGTCAATTATCTGAAACGGTGCTTAAATAAGAACCTAGTGATGGTATCATGGCCCAAAGGGAAGAATATTAAGAATCCTTAGACAAACTTTTCTTCCAAAGAAGGAATGTCCTCCTTAGTAATTTCCCTGAGCAGACATCTCCTCCTCCCATTCTCTGCAAATCAACAATTCAACAGTCTCGTCTTTTTTTTTTTTTTTTAAGTGAAATAACTCCAGCTTTAAAAAAGGCATTTAATGTGACCAAGAATTTGATCCTCTTTGCAGAGTAAGCATGAAGGTTGTGATGTGAGGAATTGTTGCCTATAAATATATCAGGGGTAAACACCAGGGAGGGAGAAGAACTATTTGTACTAGAGGACCATGATGGCACAAGAACAAATGGGTAAAAACTCACCATGACAAAAAGATGGAAATTTGAAAGGCAATTAGAAGGTCACAAAGACCAGATCCTCACCAGAGCAGTGAGGGTCTAGAACAATCCTTTACTGAAAGTACCAGGAAAAACAGAGAATTATTTCAGCGTGTCACCTGACATGCTTATCACAGTGTTGACTATGTTGTTAGTATAAAACTAAAATTAGCAGACCTCATTATATCTAAACTCTAGAAGTTCCTCCACCAACAGATAAAGTAATAATAAGGTTCAGCCATGTATGATAGAGATATTAACAGATTTCCACATCCAAAGACATCAGGGAAAAGGAAAATTACCCATCAGAGCAATATTTACACTTACAGATTTTTTGGGGGGAGGGGGGAGGGAGGTGAGTGTATAACTCACTGTCTTGTTAACTCCTGTGATGGCAACAACCCAGAACACCACCTCATTAGCAGTTTCACAGTCAAGCTGAACCTACTTCAAAACCACAAGGGCTAAAATACCCTGCCTCTTCCCATCCTGCCTCCAGCACCACACTGTGAAGCTCCCTCCTGATCTCCCAGTGCAAACCAGAGCACCTCTGTGCCTATTTACGTAAGGGCTTAAGCCTGTAACATTTACCTTCATTCATGAAAAAGACAATCTGATAACTTCACTTGCAAAGAAAAACATTGTATCAAAATCAAAGCCCTGACCTCAGTAGGTTTACATAATGTATATTCCTTTCTGTTATGTTTTGATTGTGTTTTGCTTCTTTTCTTCTTCACCTCGGGCTAATTCTTTCTCTGTTTTTACCCTCCTCCTCATTGCAAGGGGATGATGGGTGGTCTTCTGAGAAAGGGGGGACTCAGGTCTTTGCAAGGTGTCCTCACTTAAGTATCTCCCAGTGGTCTGTGAGGTGTTTCTCAGTTTTCTGACATACAGACAACCACATAAACACTAAGCAGTTATGAGAGGATATTTCTCCACAGAGGAAGTATTTACATCCTTTTCTGAAAAAATTCTTTTTGACTTTAATGCACAATGATGTTTGTCCTTTAAAGGAGGTCTTACATAACAAAACACAAGAATTCAAGAAATTCAAAGAGAGGTTCTGTCATTTTCCATGAAATCAGTCAAGTCTTCGGGCAATTTCTACAGAAATTTATTCACTATTGCATCTCAGGGATTTCCTCTTTTCTTTTTTTAATGAATAAGTTTTCTCTAATATTAGCAATACTGAGTAGAACACAGTAGAAATCAAGCAGTTGATCTCATTAATCTTAGGTTAACCATACCCTCATTTGCTTTTCTGATTACAAAAACCAAAGCTATGTAAGACTACACATTGTTGTAGCTTTTATGCAGCACAGTTACCACACAGATTCGTAAAACAATGCAAAATTATAGTGTCACCAAGACTGGTCTAAAGCTGATAAAACACTTTCTGATTTGTCAGTATAATTATTGGTTGCCTCTTCCTACTTGGGGAAACATGGCTTTTCTAAAAAGCTTTAAAAATGCTGCTTAACTGTGGTCATACTGGAGTTAGCAGTGAAACACCATTAAGTTTAGTGTTTAGGAGACTGAATTCAAGGTGCTGTGTATCTACGTATGTACCAAGGGATGAACCAGCATTCACAACACATAGCACTCCAGAGATCAAAACCAAAAAGGATCTTCCCAAATGAAGAACCTTGAAATGTGAGGGCTATTTGTATCTTTTTACAGAGCTCCTTTCATTGAAATACATACAACCAGTAGGTGACATAACTTAAAAAAAAATCTGATTTTAGTTTGCTTCCTAAGTTCCTTTCTTCACACGTTCTTTTCTGCTGATAGAACTTTAAAATTTCATCCTGTGCAACCCCAAGCCTGGACTACAGAGCCTGCATTTAACTGTGCCTTTATCGAAAATGTAATCAATACCCTTTACATTAACTTTCTAACATTTCTAACTTTATCATCTCCATTATAAATTTCACATAAAATCACCAGATCTTGCATTACAACAAAATTATGCAAGTGAGGTTACCTTTGTTACTCATTGAATGACCTTTCTGCATTTTAGCTACTGCAACAAACTCTTCAAATGCTGCAAATTTTGTTCTGAGAAGGTTTAAAATATTTTTCCAAGTTTAGGCTATTGTATTATCCTTTTGGCTGTGTCCAACTCCACCGTGCACTTTTCTGACCATGGGCTAATGAGATATGCGACTAGCCCTCGGCAGGCGGGCAATGCCAGCCAGTTGCCCACCAGCACTGATTAACAACCAGTAGAGAAAGACACAAATTCTAGCCACTGATATATAATAAGAGCAACTCAGGATAAAAGTGATTTTCTCTCCTCGCAATAATAGAATGACTCCATAGGAAAATACCTATAATGTTGAATAAAACTCTTCCAAACCAAAGGCAATTCTTTGCATTAAATAATTTAAAAGTTAAATCTTGCAAAGACTACTATGCAAAAAGCTAGGGGAAGCCAGAGGGAAGGTTAAGTGTCACACAACTTTCAATGACGTGAGTTCCCCCGCACCAGTCCCTTCTGCTTTAAGTGATCAGACAACTATGTACCATCTCTTTTCATCTTTCTCATTCAGCCTTTGGCCTCTGAGGTCATTTAGCATGTCTTACTGCAAGCCAACACTACACACCAAGTGATGAATTTCCTTCTGGGAGCTCTCCCTGTCCTACCTGAGTGCTTCCAGGTTATCCCAGCGTCTCCCTTCTCAACATCACTAGAAGGCCATTATGACCATTGCTTGATAAGGGAGAAATGAAGGTCATAGATGTGGGAGGTATTTGATAATTTTGGCTGCTCAAACTGAGATAGCTGCTTTTTTCAGAGTCCTTAGCATTTTTATCACATTTGATGGGCATGCCGATGTGAGCAGATTAAACCCTCAGGGAGAAGAACTCAGTTGCCTGCACCTTCACATCACCAGAGCTTGGCACAATTAGGACTCTCTGCTCCTAATAAGTGGTTTCTCCACAGCCAGCTGCTTTGGAGCCTAGGTGAGTTTAACAAGCTTTGTTCTGGCTTTCAAGAGATGCACTTTTTCCACCTTAATACCTTCATCGATTTTTGTCAGAAGATGGCCTTTTGTGAAAACTTGACAAGCTGTTTGCAAGGTAAGTTTGTATGAATTCATTTGCTTTGGAAACAAATGGAAGAAGTTTTCAGAATTTGTGAAAAGTCTGTCTTCAACATTTTTGAAATGAAATTTAGATTTCTGGTTCTAAATGTAATGGTAACATTACATCATTTTTTTTAAGGTTAAGATCAAGGTTTTTAAGGTTAAGCTCAAGATCTAAAAGAGACATTTTGAAATTATTAAACAAAATATTTTGAGTGATGCCATTCAATGTATTTTTTTCAGGTCTGGAAAATAGAAGATCAATGTTTCTTCAGATTCCAGGCAAAAGGGCTCACTGAAACCCAGAAAATTCTGGGGAGATAATAGTTTCTTTGAGTAGCTCAGCTACTAAAAATTACTCATTAAGGTATGACATAAATCAGACCTGCAGTCCATATATAATGCAGATGTGTAACACTTTCTGGAAAAACTACCCTTAACTTTCTGAAAAGCCTTAGAAAACCTGACTCAACCTCAGTGTCTGATTCTTAGTGCCTATAACCTGGAATACAACAAGTTACTCAAGAAAACATAGAGCAAGTTACTTGTGACAAACTAATACATTTCAACTGAGTAATAAATTTTTAGAGCTTTATATGACGGCTTTGATCTCATGATTCTGTTTTTTCTGACTTCTGCTTTGCTGTAATAGCTCTGCTACCACATCATACCTATCAAATGCCTGGTTTTTGGTTTCAAAATGCGAAGACCTGCAGTTTCTTAATGGTGAGCTATGGGATCTTTATAAACAGCATTTCCCCTTCGTTTCAGGTTTTTTTTAAAAAATGGCTGAGATGGTTTCTGAAGAAAACCACTCTGCTCAAATGAGGTGCTCGTTATTTCCACTTCCCACCTATACAGAAGTCACACCTCACAACACGGTTAAGGATTGGCAAGTGGAAGGCAGGAAGTGTCAGATTCATATCCATATGCAAGAACACGCGCACGCACGCACAGGAGAGCAGCAGCTGAGCTTTTGATTGTCCAAACTACCTGTGATAGTTGTGCGGGTGCTTGGGCTCAAGTCCTCAGAGCCAAGGGGATGAAACCACTTGAAGACATGGGGCCTGAGGGGGTAAAGACAGAGCCCAAGCCCGTCTTCCCTGTGACAGAGCTTCACTGCAAGCAGTGGCTGGCTCATGCCAGACCACGACCATGCCCAGAGCCATTGCTTGTGAATGGCAGGGATTGGCGAGAGCTGGGTCTTTCCACGAGCTGAGGCCAAATTGCAGCTGTAGCCTTGAAAGCTCTGCCTATAGCCACGGGTGGGTTGATCTATGGAAAGTACAGTTTTGCTTTGAGAATGAAATCCTGCAAAGCCAGCTCTTCGGGTGTTACTATGGCTAACTGGTCTAAAACAATGGTTATTTCTACTTCATAACAGGCCTCGCAGAGATTTTTTTCTGGTATGTGAAAAATTACACGTTGGCTGCACAAAGTCTCAGAGATCTGCAGGAGACACTCAAAAAAGATGAGGCCTTTTATAGACGAACTTTTCAAATTGACTAAATCAGTCTGTCTGCTGACTCCTTGTTCTCACCATCTCGAGCACAGAAGTGTCTTTTAGATGGATGAGCTGAACTTCACTGGGGAGCAGCAGCCTCAGAGGCTTTATATATCCCCTAAGAGCCTGGGACAAGAAAAGCCAGACAGAAATAGGTAAGGAGACAGAAGACAGAAGAAGAAGGAGTGTATAACTGATAAAACGTTTGTAAAAACTTGCAGTCCCACGAGCATGGCAGTTTGGGCCTATCTGAGTTTTCTAGCTTATTTTCTAGCTTATTCTATTGCTTTCTAGCAATAGCACTTACTGCAGCTCTTTCTCATGGTAAAGCTGTGTGGGTAGGCCCTAGACTCCACTACCGGTGACGTGGACAACTTATATCCAAGAGACTGAATGTTTTTGACGGTATTCAGTGTAATTTTACCTCAAGACTTGCATGGAGTTTAGGAGGCAAGCAGCCTCTCTGAGTAGGGCCTCACCACCGCTCTGGAGCCGGGGGCTGGGTTTGGAGCAGCCCCTGGTTGCACTGAGGTGAAAGGGAATCATGGCGTCGCAGAACTGCCTGGGTTGGAAGGGACCCCGCAGATCATCCAGCCCAACCATCAACCCAGCACTGACAAAAAACATCACTAAACCATGTCTCTAAGCACTATGGCTGCCCGGCTTTTAAATCCCTCCAGGGACGGTGACTCCACCACTGCCCTAGGCAGCCCATTCCAAGGCTTAAGAACCCTTTCCGTGTCAAAATTGTTCCTAATCTCCAATCTGAACCTCCCCTGGTGCAACTCGAGGCCGTTTCCTCTTGTCCCATGGCCTGTTCCTTGGGAGCAGAGACCGACCCCCCCTGGCTACACCCTCCTTTCAGGGAGTTGGAGAGAGCGAGAAGGTCTCCCCTCAGCCTCCTTTTCTCCAGGCTGAACACCCCCAGCTCCCTCAGCCACTCCTCACCAGACTTGTGCTCCAGACCCCTCACCAGCTCCGTTGCCCTTCTCTGGACCCACTCCAGCACCTCAATGGCTTTTTTGTGGTGAGGGGCCCAAAACTGGACACAGCCCTTGAGGTGGGGCCTCACCAGTGCCCAGGACAGGGGGACGGTCACTGCCCCTATCCTGCTGGCCATGTTATTCCTGACACAGGCCAGGATGCTGTTGGCCTTTGTGGCCACCTGGGCTCACTGCTGGCCAAGGTCTCAAGAGAGCGATGAGCGTGGCTTCGCAGTCCATCCCAGCACTGAAGCAAGATCATCACCAGCCTTTACTCCTGACCAGCCCTGGTCCTCTGTCTTTCCTCCTAAGCAATACTTTGCTTTTGGTGCTTGTGGCAATGTGAGGGGGGAGCTATATATGATCCTTGTGAAACAATCTCGACACGTTCTTGCTCGGTTTACAAAAACAGTTGCATTTGCACTGCAGCCCAGGTTGCAGCATCTCTTGCTTAGGATGTAATTGTCTGTGGTGTCTGCACTTTACTATTTATGTTTACAATTGGTTGCTAAGGGCTGAGTTACTGCTTTTGCCAAAGATGCTGTCTGTCACCACATATTGAGCCTTCCCTGGAAAATTCAGAGGGGACGAGTTGTCACAGACAAGTACAAGGCCGAATGGCAGATCGTTTTCTTTAGTTTCAAACAACCAGGTATTACAGAAATGTGATTATGCAAGACCCTCATTTCAGGGCTAAATTGGACTACACGATTTTTTCCCGGCTAGCACTCTGGATCCACAGTTTTGATTGGTGCTTCCATATAATTCTTTGAGAAGATACAGGATACAGTAATAATGGTAAACACATTAATATTAATAAAATAGAGCTTTAAATTGCAGTTTATTCATCTAGTACTTGATATTTTTTTTCTAATTGCATTGCAGTGCATTAAGATGATGGAGGAGATTGTCAACAGGTCTTTTGTTCTTTGAGGAGGCACTATTGTAACCAGTTGCCCAAAACCAATTAGTTTTAGGGCTTTTCTAAACATGTTATTTTCTATAACCCTTCAATCTTCCACGGCTCCTTACCAATAACATTGCTGCCAACTAGCTGGAAGCGCTGAAGAATTTCACAGATGTCTTTTTGTTCTCCTGAACAAAAACTTGCACAGTGTAGTGCTGAATGATGACTGTAGGTTTCTAGGCAGTGAAATATTACAGAATATTATACAATATACGTACACAATGATGTCTGAAGCAATGAGGCACATTTAAAAGGGTCAGATTTTATCCCTGTTTGAATGAAACTGCATGCAAAATTCTGGCTGGGACACCTTATCCAGAATCCTAGTATAATGTTTGAATTTTCTAGTAGCGGATAAACATGCAACCCCACTATTCCAGATCTACAATTAAGGAAAGCATGGTCATATTCTTAAGAGACATCTTTAGAAATGAAAACATTTAGATTCAATTTTGGCCTCTAACTGGACTGTTCGCCAATTCAGCCAAGGAAGGACTAGACCTACCTAAACAACGCAGACATGGCCGAAGATTTCAGTTTGAGATTGGTAGATTTACTCAAGAGATTCTTGTCTCTACCTAGTAGGACTACAGCCTACATTCCTGCCCCTGGTGCTTCACAGAATCACTGAAGCTGGAAGGAATGAACAAAGACCTTGATTTTTGGGTGACTCAATTCTGACAAGGGCCCTTCTATACAGCTAGAAATGTCCCCAAGGTCACAGCATCAGCAAGCCTTCACAAAGAGCTATTATCATTAAAAATAAAGACAAATTTCAGTCTAGGCTTGATTCTGGAGAATCCATCCCTTCAACATTTTGATGTCTTAAACCATGCAATGCCTTGAAAAAATGCCCTAACCTACTACTAAAAATTGTGGTGTGGGGCCTATGACAACTTGTCATCTTATTATGCCCATCTGAAAGAAGAGGTCACCCAGCAAGCAGAAAACTTTTATTTCTGACCTTATCTAAGATGTTTTGGTTCCACATCCCACACAAAAGTACAGCTAGTTTGGGGATCAGGTAAGGAACTCCAGTTTAACACTGAAGAGAAGAAGTTACACTTCCTTTTCCTACTGATTTTCAGTCCTACCACAATGGTGACAAAGTTTTGGAAAGCCGAATGTCAAGCCTAAAGGCAGCTGATGCCAGGAGTAGTGATATTTTTGACCCTCAAATGGACCTAACAATAGAAAAAATTGAAGACTCACTATCATGCAGAACCCCATGCTACTGTTGCTGTAATTCTGAAATCAAGAACGGCTAAAAGAAAAATTTTTATAAAACTGCCACTACAAATTAATTTATTTATGTCTGTCAAGCCAAAATGTATTTTTAAAAGCCACAGCATCCTCTTAAAAAATATGCTTCATCAGAGCCATTAGTTCAGAGCTTCTAATATTAAACATGCAAGACCCAAGTTCAAAGAAGGGTGCGGGGACCTCTAAGGCAGGATCAACAGGATACTTTACAGTCAGAAAGAAGATGCTCTGAACTCCCATCCAGGCCCAGTGCATTGGGCAGGATCAAAAGGGACAGAACTCACCCACATGATATTCTAAGTCTGGAAACCTCCATAAAACATAGTCCTTCAGAAGAAACTGAAAAAGGTTCACCCTTTTCAAAATGGAATCATAGATCATAGAATCATTTAGGTTGGAAAAAAACGTTAAGATCATTGAGTCCAACTATTAACCAGCACTGCCAAGTCCGCCACTACACCATGTCCTTCAGCACCATGTCTATAGGTCTTTTAAATATCTCCAGGGATGGTGACTCAACCATTTCCCTGGGCAGCCTGTTCCAACGCTTGACAACCCTTTCAGTGAAGAAATTTTCCCTAATATCCAATCTAAACCTCCCCTGGTGTAACTTGAGGTCATTTCCTCCTGTCCTATTGCCTGCTACACCTTGAGGTGGTGGTAGCAACCTATTGATGCAATTTCCTGGTTATTAAACATTCACCCAGAGACCATGACCATCCCTGGTGACTCAGACTTGTGGTTTATATTTAATATATTTAATATTGCTGCTACCAGTAAGGCCCCGAATGGCTGCAGGGATGGGGACCACTCTCGCTGTTCCTACCGAGCAATAATGACGCAGAGTGTGCTCAAAAGGCAACAAGCATGAGTCTGTAGCTGAGGGGTATGAGCAATCCTTTGGCTGCAGGTGAAATAATTATTTGCATCACGTTAATCTTAAGAAAGGCCTAAAAGCTCCATTTCCTACTTCTGGGTGAGTACCCTAACCACAAGGCTGCTGAACAAAAGCCAAACATTTTTTGCTTCTGCTAGGTGATCTATAAATATGCCCTCATTTTCAGAGCAGCCAAACATTCTCATCCCTTCTTTAGTTCGAGGGGAGCAGAAGTTACCAGCCCTGCTCGCGCTACTTTAATGAAATGCCTAAATAGGGACTAAAGCGACCAACTATTGGCAGCACAAGGCCTACCCAGTTATTGCTCCGTGTCAGCAATAATGAGAAGGAAGAAAGCATGAGCTGGAAATATTCTAGTAGGCAAGACCTTCTAGATGGCACTACTGTCGAGGCAGATCAACTCTTGTGTGCTATTAATTTCAGCAGCCACTGGATGAGCACATACAATAGTGTTCATAGCTTTGTGATTTCAAGGCTAATTAGTCCAGTTCACTGTTTTGAGTCTGCTTAAATACATTAGCGGGCTTCTTCTGGATGCTGCAGCCTGCCAGCCCTTTCTGCTCAAACTGTCCCAGGATCTCTCTGATATATTCAAATTTACGCTAAAGTTATGGCCATAAATTACAGCAGGATTATTCAGTCATCCGAGAGTACATCCAGCTGAGATGAGGTCATCAACCTTGCACGTAAAGCAAAACCTCACACATTAAAAGAGCAAAAGACAAAACTGAAAACTCTGCAGAAAGCAGCATTATGTCCTCATTTTGAGTTGTTGAGTTTGCTTATAACTTTTATCTCTTTCCATATAAAATACAGCTAATTTTCTAAAAGTTAACTATTGATGAGGCACTGTGAAAAACTATTTTATGAACTGCCTCAAGATGTCTTATTAATGCTCTGAGGCGAATTTATTCTGTATTTGGACTGCACTGCCATAATTGATTTCTATTTCTTAACTTGTTAGGCAATCAGGGGGAGAAGCTCATCTCCAGTGTCATCAAAGAAGATTATGTTTGAGAGCTTTGTTCGGTTAATTATCAGCACAGCTTTGCATTCGTTTCCTCGTTAGGTGGTTTTACCTAAAGGGCTGCTGTTTATTTCCTAACAAGCTCATACCCGAATGGAGCATGGAGAACACCCTGACAGAGCAAATATGACTTCCCAGGAGAAGAAGTGACCAGCGTAGAGGTTTCTCCCCTTATCACGTGCCAGTGCTGTGGTAAGAGCTGCTCAGCCCCTCTGTCCACGCTCGGGCTCTGTCTGCCCTCGGGCAATTTCATGGTGTATCCTGGTCCCCCTGTCATAGCATCACGAGAGGTAAAGTGGTAGATTGTCCTTGTTCCTTGCAAAGGCTACAATTGCTACTTATCGCAGCCTACTCCTAAATACTCCGAGCTGCATTATGCCAGCCTGACATCTATTATTTATTAGCTAATAGACTGTTGGTTCTGACTCTCTTGCTGCTGCCAGCGGTGATGCTACTGACTACTGTTTATAGTCATCCGGAGGAGGAATGAGACCGTACAGAAGCCAGACACCTAAGTAAGTCACAGCTAATCTGCCATTACAGATAATATAGATTTCCTGCATTAGAAACAAAGAAAAAAAAAAATTAAAACCCCCACAGATTTTCATGGCCTAAGACTTTTCCACTACTGTTTCCATATTGCTCCTGCAGTCACCATAATCCACGAACAAGTGCATTCAAAATAATATTCATTATTTACCGACGATGCAGTTCATACTTTTGTACTGGTGAGAAAACTAGCTCCTCAGTTTAAAAATCTCCTCAGTTTCTCCAGCCTTGGAAGAAAATGGTGGATTGCCCAGTAAACAAGGAAAACTTCAGGAGGATGCCAATGTGCAACTTGCACTGAAGTTTCTGCATTTGCTGTAATGAGCACCAGGAAGGACAAAAAGCAGAACAGCTTTTCCAGTCCTTCCAGGTCTAACAGAGAATATAGGAAGTTTTAACCTTAATAGATTTTAAATATCTTGACTGATGCATATTATACCTAAGGCTTTTATGGCATTTAGTGATGTGAGAAGCTGTACTGGGACTGCCTTTATACCTATAGCGAACTAAGATAAGAAACTTCCAAGTTCTGTTCGATAAAAAATTGAGTTGTTCAGCTTCTCTGTTCACTTTTTCTATTTAATCATATGATTTAATATATGTGCATTTTACTTAGATTGACTTTGAGCATCACTAAGCAGTCTATTCATTACAGCCTGCAATACGATATCTAAAATTGCACAATACTCGAGAAAGATTTCAAAATAATGAAATTCTTTCCAAATCCTTTCCATATAGCCAGAGAATTGTAGATAAATAAACATAGGAATCCATGGGATTGCATAAAAATCACATTTACAATAGGAAAAAATCTAATCTCTAATGTCCCAAGGAATTTATTTTCACAGTATCCCACGGAACACTGTTGTACATCTTAGAGATCTCTGCAATAAAAAATTGGAAAGCTTGCTTTGATTTACAGTTAAAATTATCATTAGAAAGTAGACACTTTTTTCTACCTGCTAAAATGTGAGTTAAAACAACACATTTCACAGATTTATTATAAAATCCAAGAAATTAAATGCGCAGTGCCACTACCTCAGCAATAACTGTAAGAGAAAGTTGTTAGGTACATATCAAAATCAAAAACATTTTGTCGTAGGGTGCTCACATCCGATAGGAGTAGAAACGGCACAACCCAACAATGTAAACAGCGGCCTGTTTTTACTGGGCATCCAAGTTTAGAATATATTAATATACATAATATGCACCTACTAAGTAAAAAAAACTTATTTCTGAAAATGAGAAAATCGGCCGTAGCAATATTACAGAAAAAGGGAAAGTCCTTTCAGAGGCGATCGTTACTTAACTCCAAAAGCTGTGAGCACGCTGCTGGGTCAGAAGGTATTATGCAATAACATGACGAGTTAATAGAAATGACCCCTGGAAACATCCAAAAAATTCATTTTTAGGATGCGTGTGTGTCCGCCCTGGTGAAGCTGAAGTGGTTTGCAACTTTAAGCGCTTCCCTTCCCGGCTCCCGGCTTTCCCTGCTGGGCTCTGCCTGTCGGGAGCAGCAGGTCCATACTCTGGTAGAGCAAAATGCCTTCGCAGGGGTCTGCAGCGGGGGTCCCCCCGCACTGCAGTTCCCCCCGGCTGCTGCCCCCTTCACCCGAGACCTCCATCTCCCGTTCACCAGGACTCCCGTCCTCTGAACCGTGCAGACTCCAGAGCAGACAGCCCCTCCCCAACCTGCTGTTTATATAAGAGCAACCCACGGCGAGTAAAACGCTGGCTGAAATGTCCTCCGGCAGGTAGCCTTAAGCACAGTAGCACCACGAAAAATGCTTTACCTGCGCGTGTCGTGACACAGAGCTCAAGGAAGTCAGGTAAGATCAAGATTTTCTTCTAAAAGTCACAGGGGCGAGCTGTTTGGCAAAATCCCAAACGTTGGCAAGAAAGCTATTGCGAATCTCGACTCCTCGCCTCGCTTTGAATGGCGAGCCAGAATTTGCCAATTAACTTGCACTTAGGGGAAAAAAAAAGAAAAAAATAAGGCCGAGCATGAATAAATAAATACATGTGATATGGCATCTTTACGGCAACGGGACATTTCCAAATGCTGAAGCCAATGGAAACGCTCAGGCTGGAGCGTGCTGGTCCGAACAGCACTTCTCCCTCATCCCGAGCTGAAGGTGTTTCTGGTTTTACTGTCTGCTTGTGTCTGAACGAGGCCAACCTGCTGAGCCCCACTGCCAGCACCCAGCTGAGAAAAGGAGGAGGCAAGAGCAATTCAAAGGCTGTTGTGAGAGCTGCCTGTGGAAGCATCATTAAAAAAACCACACCAAACAATCAACAGCAACGACAAAGAAAAAAAAAACAACCCCAAGGCAGCTGCAAGTTGCAATAAGGCTGAGCGAGGAGACGTTTTATCAGTTGTTGCTTGAATGGAAAAGAGAGTGGCGTTAACAACCAGCAACAAACTTTTTTTTTTTTTTTTTAGGATACTGGGAAAGATTTTCCAGAGCTTTGCTGGTGCACCTCAGGTGATCACAGAGCATCCCTGATCTCACGAGCGGCATGTACTGGCTGACCCTGCTCCCCTGAAAACTTCTAGTGACACCCCCCCCACCACCCAGGAGGAGGACGGTGCCCCAGGCTTGGTAGGACATTTAGTTTCTCAGCCCTTGCCAAGCTTCTAAGGCTGGGCGCTAGCTTTGCACGGACTTGGGGAGGACTCGCAAACTCGAACTCTTTAAAAAAGTGTTTTTTAAAAAAGCAAAACCTCCCCAGACAGGCTTTTCCCCCTCCCAAGCCTGTCCAGCCTGGCTGCTGCTCTTCCCCCTCTAAACCAATCCTGGCAGCTCCTCAGAGCTACAGGATGGGGTCACTGAAATCCCTCGCTTAGGTGGCCTTTTTATAGCGCGGTCCTGATGACTGTGTATTTGCTAAGAAACGTTGCCTCCACCTGATGCTACTGACACTTCCCCATTTTACGCAAACATTTAAAAAGTGGCAATTTCGGCAGCGATGCTGGAGGTGGTCTCATCTGCAGTGAATTAAAATGCCCAAGAAACGGCAAATATACTCCTTATTTGTAGCTTAATCATTATATAACTTGGGTTGAATGAAGTCCAAGACCTACTATAAATATGGACAGTACATACATCGGGTATAAACAAAGGTCTGCCTTCACCCGGACGGTGACATTCCCACAGGAGAAACACCCTGGATGGCTTCTAGAAACCATGCAGGGAACATGCCTGTTTTATAAAGACACACTCCGTTTTTTAAATCTAGGGGACCGACAGCATGCTACGTATCTACAGAAAAGCATCTCCTGCCGGTGTTTTTCAGAGGAGCACGATGCTACAGTTTTCCTTCTTTGACAAGGGGGGGGGTGGGGGGGTGGGGGGGGATTTTTCAGTCCCCGGGTACACCGGGGGTAATCCAAGCGACAGCTTTCTACCGACAGCCCCGGGGTTTTGTATCATCAGGTTCCCACAAGCGCTATTAGAGCATCGGAAACAAATGACGAGCCTTTATCTTTAACGCTCACCCACGGCAGGAGGTAGAATACTACGAAATGTCATTTCTCTCCCCCCTCCTCTCCCTCTACACCCCCCACCCCCCCTTTCCTTTAGCAGCTCTGAAGGAACAAAAACACAAGCCACGGTTTCCAAAGCGCCCCAGCCCGAGGGCTGCGTTATTCCCCCCCCCGCCTCAAACTGATCCCAGCAGCCGGGGAGGAAACCCCCGGGTGGGTCCAGCCCCGCCGAGAGGGGGTACCCCCGGGGGGCTCCCGGCGGAGAGAACCGCGCATCCCTCCCGGCCCCGGGGAGGGGGGGCGGGGGGGAAGACCCGAAGTAGGGGGGAAAGGGGGGCAGCCGGCCAGTTTTCGCCTCCCTCGCAACTCCCACCCGATGCGAGAGGCGTGGGTGACTCGGTCTCTAATAATAATGATAATTAAAAAAACAAAAAAAAACCAAAAACAAAAACAAAAACAAAAAAAACCCCACCATAATTAAAACCGACCGGCGGAGGAGAGATGCCCGTCCGCTTACCTTGCTCCGCGGGAGCCCGGGGGGGCACCGCCGGGGGCTGGGGGAGGGATTCCCCGGCGCTGGCAGGGGCTTCTCGGGCTTCCCCGGGCACTGCGCGGTCGCCAAAGCCACGGCGAGAGGTTTTGTTTTGGTGGCTCCTTCCCGGGGAGGGTTTTTGCTCTACATTCCCGGCTCCACATCACCGCCCCCCCC